>JASFAX010003696.1:0-41762 GCA_030737875.1 Allium sativum
TATAGATAAAGTTGACCCTAAATCAGCTAAAGGTTTTTTTTATTGCATATTCCAATAAAAGTAAAGCATATAGAATTTCTTAGATTAAATCCTAATTCAAATATTTATTATTTATAGATTATGTTTTCAATTTCCTTAGTTACATTTGTTATGTTCTAAAGCATTTCTTATAATCATAGTTTTTAATATTTATACTTTTATATCATTTTATAACTAGCTTTTAATCATTTTTATAATCATCTTAATATATATTTTTAGTATATAATTTTACTTGAAAACTCTTTGTTAATATAAAGGAATATAGTTTGTTTTAACTCAAAAATTATCATAATTTATTTGACCATTTTTTGTTTTTAATTAAAAATTTCATTTTTGAAAAATCCTTAAGGCATGTCGACATATGCCGACATATGCCTTTTTATAAGTCAACACAAGTACCATTTGTTTTGGAATTTAAAATTTGGAAAGTTGTGTTTTTTGAATTCAAAACTCTTCTAGAAGGATTTGATTGTTAGGGGACTATAAATTGGCTTCTTAACTCGACTTTTTAACTAACTTTCCATTATCTTCTTCCTTTCTTCTTCTCCATTATTTCAAACAAATTATGTCATTCTCTTTCTTTTTCAATTCTATATCAAACTCTCTTTGAAATTCAAGTGCTATTCAAGAATTATAGGCTTTTTGTAATCAAAGATCACGAGATCAAGTTTCATTGAGCCAATACTTCAAAATTGATACTAAGAAAGGTGTGATTGTTGCTCGAAAATCATTTAGGTATGACTGTACCCCGGAAATCAATTGGGTGTAGGTTGTGGCCCTTAAATCAACCAAGTATCACTATACTTTGAAAATCAGTTGGGGTGTTTCCTTGTAGCCCTAAAATCAAAGACTGTAATATTGGATATTAGTTGAATAGAAGTCCACATCAACCTAGCGTTATGGGACTAGATGTAGGCAGTAAAAAATCTCAGTGTGTACTTTCCTTTTACTGCTTTTTATTTTTATTTTCTACTTCTATGGTTGATTCTGTGATTGTTGATATCTGTAATTTGGATAACATTCTAATAAACTCAAAAAGATTTTGTGAAATTAATAAAATCCATAAGACACTATTCACCTATCTGTTGTGTTTAATTTTCCTTAAATCCTTAATTTGCATCCCAAATAGTAGTGACGCTACCTAATTGGAATACATACAAGTACTAGGCTAGGCTCGAAGTGGGCCTTATAAAAGACTGAAGAGGGATATATTTTGATGACATGTGCACATTATTTATGATGATTTCATTTTATGAACGATGAGTGATGATTTTAACTTGATCGGGATGATCAATCATTTGCGAATGCATTTGAAATTTCTATTTACTTATTTTGGTTTTTTTGATGATTTGGAATAAAGTACACCTTTTATTGATGTTTTACCTTCTTGAGATTCATATGATGATTTTAGGGATTTCATCGTGTATGACCATCTTGTTGCTTGTGAATTATATTGTACCTAGCCTGGGGGCTAGAACAAGGGACTAGTGTATACCCTTACGTTGAGACGTGTAAGTTTAACCAATTACGTTTATGTCTTCACATTCACAACTCTTTGACCAAAAGAGTTGTATATTGCATACTTATTTATTCTTATACTTGTTATTACTCACTATTAACTAGATTGACCCATGTGTGTTAATGCTTGTGTCAGCCTGAGCTTCTCCAGGTACGTTCTGCTGTTGTAGATATCTTTTCCTTCATCTTTGGATCATTTAGTTTAGGGCTACCTAGTTTTGCTAATATACTGTATTCGATCCACATACTTTGATGATGTACACTATGATTTTGGATTTTTTGTACCTATTATGGTTGTACACCACTTTTGCAACACTACTTGTTGTATATTATAAGTATATGTATCTGATGTTGGGTGATCTATTATGTGATGTCGTTAAATTTATCATTGGTATTTTTTATGAATTATCTTCTAGCCACCATAGTATTGTATTAGGCAGAGATTAAGAGCGTCGGACCATAGAAAAAAAATAGTACATTTTATCGATACTCTTGATGTTTATTTGATACGGAATTTATGGATGGTCTCCCTTAACCAGCCTTATTCTCTACATTAGTAGGCAACATTATTAGTTGATGTTCTTTACTAATGTAGGTGTCGGGGTGGGGCATCACATAAAATCACTGTTATTTTCAAAATAAATTTTACGTTTCACATTACATTGCAATAAATAATCTAAAAGTATTTCCCTGGTTTCAAATAAAATATAATTACACAAATATTCATAGAGAAACATATGATGATTCCACTTAGACTTATTTGAGTACTCATAATAACAATTATTACAATATCTGCATAAGTTTAAAACACAGTGGGATAAAAAATTCCTAGAATAGTTGACTTCTCGTGCAAATCTCTATTAACTTTTCAAAAGATATTCTAAATTTTTTAGAGGGAAAACATTTGGCAAAATTTATTCTTTATTAAGAAGATTATTTATTTAAATTGCATACTCTCGCTCTCAACTTATTTTAGGATATTACTAATCCTATCTTTAATTAGTTACTCATCCCAGGTTATGTTGACCCCATCTTTAATGATTCTTTTACCATATCCGACTTAGGTTTTTGCTTAATCCAAGCATAAATGCCAAATAAGATTCATCTAGCATTCTCACCAAATCATAATCAAACCCTTGTAATTGATAAACAAGGCTTCGATGCCAAATGAAACGACCCACTTCCTCGACCTTGGAAATCGACTTTAATATATCCACGGTATTCATGCGCCGCAAAACTAAGTACTGGGAAAGCAAATTGTTTGTCATAAGAAAGAAAGGGGTAAGAAAGTATAAACATCAGAATTTTGCATAGCAGAAAAATGTATCTTTTTATTTTCCAAAATCGTTACAACATAAATTTTTATCTTACTTATCATAATGAATTTAATTCATCCTGGATAGTTATAGAACATGTTGTGACGACCACCCATAACGCCCGCACTAAACAAGAGGAATAATGCGCTGAAAGGCGTGCCAGGCTGCTATGGACGATCATCATAGTAAGTGAACACATCGAAACCTGTCGTAGAACTCACAGCGCAAGGATAAAATATAATAGAACATATACAATAGGTGATAGTAATGAGGTATCATATAGCAAACTTTTGAAACTCTTTCAACATCCAGAAGGATTATCCAACTGATATCCAAGTTTGTACATAAGGCCTCTCTACAGCTCTCAAGCGACTCAAACAGCGGAAACAGAAATACTAGATAGAATAAAACTGGTACGCTAGCCTCCTGCTCGTCATCGCTCAGCTTCCTCGTATCACTAAGCTCCATTACCTGTAACCTGCTACTTAGTCTGCCCATCCACAACTGGATGAACAGCCCAAGGTAATAAGAGGAGACATAAAACCTTGAGTCAGACAATAGTCTTAGTGAGCGATAATACAGCTAACAAACTTCAACAAGAAAGCATATGAGAGTGAGTAAATGAACAACTTATCTACCCACATCACCAGAGAAGAACTCAACCTTATCTTCCCCACATCGGACAGTGATAGCCTTTACCAAGCATTTCAACCATTAATCCATAGAAACCAGAACAATCATTTATCCATGGAAAACAGAAATAACTAGCAATAGCAATCATGGCATCGAGATTATATATCTCATGTAAATCATCCTAGTCGAATTCAACATCCCTCGAATACAAGCCCCAGAGGCCGAAACCAATATCAGACAAGCACTCAAGGAACATCTACTTCGATGTTGGATAACCCACGTGAGATGGCACAAGCAAAACATCCAGCATGCATGACAGACTCTGGCTATCACCGCCAATCCTGCTTCGAAATCATCACTATCGTATGACGGCCAACCTTGCCATATGTCAAGGGCTAATGGTAACCCCAGTTCTAGCATGAACTCCATATGCCCAACCTTGGCAATGTCCAACCTTGACACTGGGCCTTTCCCAACCAGAAAGACCCAGGGTACTCGACCAACAACCGGTCTTTTGAACCTTTCAACGATACCCATCGTACCCCTGCTTTGAGCCTGTTAGAACTTACGACAACGATGACTTCTCGGCCTTCGCACCTCTAATCGTCCAACCTTGACGATGTTTCATAGCTCAAGCAACCTTCTCGAGCAGCCATTATCCACCAACTCACGATCTTTGAGTTGTCTCCACATTCGTTGTTCCACCTTGATCAACGAACACATTCATCACTTCGAGTCTTCCTACTTGAATCACCTCGAAGTCACGCCATCACCGAACCAAAACACATCGTACCCGAAAACGTACTTTTTCAGAAAACGACCATGCCAAAAACGACCAGAACCTTGTTCCAGAATGACCAGCCAAAAACCGACCAGCCTTGCTCCAGAACGACCTGCCAAAAACCGACCAGCCTTGCTCCAGAACGACCCTCCTCCATGTAGCTTTGGATCGACTCGACCTCCTTGGGACCGACCAGCTTTGGATCGACCCCGTCAAGACCGACCAGATTTTGCTCCACCTGACCGACCAGCTCCTTCAGAGCGACCAGGATTTGCTTCCAGTAAAACCAAGCAGAATGCCACCATCTGAAACCGACCAGAATGCCACCATCTGAAACCGACCAGAAACACTTCTGCTCCTTCTGGACCGACCAGAAACACTTCTGCTCCTTCTGGACCGACCAGCTCCCTGACTTGCTTCCCAAGCCATACTATGACCGACCACCTCATTCCAGACCGACCCGACCAACTCCAGGACGACCAGAAACCTGCACATCTCCAATTCGACTCCGATTTTGACCAAAACTTCGTCAAACGACGAATCCGACGAAACCAGCTTATCCGATTCATCCAAACGCAATCACAAACATGTTATGCAACCACAATATCCTCAATCTAACAATTTCCATCAAAACACATAAATTTCCCCAAAACATGATAAGTGAATCATATGAACATAAAAACGGATCTAACTTGCATAATCTTGAGAAAAATCATAAAATTAACCATTTAAATTATCTAGATCAGATCCTTAGGTGATTCATATATAAAATGGACTTAGCATGGTGTGGATCTAAGGAAAATAACATGGAAATGATGAAATTAACATCCTAAAACCCATATACTTGCATGAATCCGAATGAGAGATGTAAATCACTCACCAATTCTTCAAATCGATGCAAAAACAATGAAATATGATTCCGATCAGCAAGCAACTTGCACAAAACCCTTAGATCCGATGAAATTCCCTTTCAATCGATGTTGATCTAGCCTCTTATGGTGTAGATCTTCGATTTCCCTCCTTGGATTTTGGAATTTTAATGGTGGAAAGATGTTAGACGAAGGAGGAGATCAAAGCCTCCCCATAAGAGAATGGAAAATGCCAACCTTTCTCCATACCCCTTACCCCCTATTTATAGTCTCCACCCACCCTCTAATGGGCCTTCTCCAAATCAGCCCATTAGCCTTCCAAAACCTGAACAGCCAACTGAAAAACCTTAAAACAGCGATTTCTCCCAAACCGCTGAACCAAATCCTTAATGTAACCACTCTACGGAAAGGGAATCATCAATTCCTTTCCAATGGCACAGGTCTCACCCTCTGATTCGACCTGAGTCAAAAGTTATGCCCAGTACAAGACTGACAGGGGCAAAATGGTCACAAACAAAATCGGTAAAAATTATGGACATGTCACACATCCCCATAAGCAACATATCAAAAGATGAGAATGATCCATCCCTCAGGGAATAATATAAAAATATTTTACGATCTTCCGATACGTAAAATGCGGGCTATTACACATGTCCTTATAATTGTTGAAAGAAATAAAAGAAAAGGTGACTATACTCAAATTCTTCCGCTCCAAGCTCAATTTCGATTGATCCAAGTCAATTTAAACTACTAGGTTGTCCGAAGAAAATAGAGGCACCCAAAGTTAAGAGAAAACAACTCAAGGTCAGTCATGGCACTGACGCGAGAAACTTAAATTCGTTATTTGGAAATAAAAGGTATTGCATAAGAAAACGACACACACATAAACATGAAATGAGGTTTTTACCTTATGGTAACTAAATCATTTCACATCAAAATCGTCTAATATTATTTTTAATGACTTACAGGCTAAAACCCCATTTCAAATAAATTATAAAAATATGTGAAATTGTTTCAAATTAAATTCAACACACTTTATAGGCTCTACAATAGAATCAAAACTATTAGGAAAATGGATTTCCATATGATGATAATGTAAGGGACTACCTTCTGAATAGTACACCTCTAGATGGGATGTACCAACGACCACTCTCATCCACGTAACTCGCAAGATCGAAACAGTTATACAGACCTTTTCCTAGGTGGTGCACTGCCCGAATATGTTATCACCCCAGCCGCAACTGACCTAATCCCTAAGGCCTCTTATCATACACCACTAATTGATAAATAAAGAGTAATCTAGAAAGGTGATAAATGTCTTTACATAGGTGCTATCCAAACTGACCTCACTACATTCCCGACTTTTGCCAACACCGGTTGTTGAAGCTTAGAATTCTATGAATACCATTCTTCAAGCACATTCTTCACTTCAAATGCCATGTTGCCAAGTCCAACACACGCCGCTGATTTCCATTAATGTATAATTCTTGAGCTCGTATTTCTTAGAGAAGGCTATTAAGCTAAAAGGGCGTTGGTCGCTCCTGAATGTCTTCTACATCAAGCACTCACATCTGAATCTCAAAGATAGAAAAAATTGGCTTAATTGTTGGCCTATTAGAGCAAAGATTAAATCATTGCTTATTATAGCTTTTTGATTTGATTTAATTATCTAACTTATTCAATTTATTTCTTGATCTACAAAATAATCCCCAAATTATTTCATCAATCATTTATAAACATCCATTAAAAATTTGGAGATGATTTATTAAATTTAAATCGTTATTGAACAGTGTTGCAAAAGCGTTGCTAAAGTATCATTTAAGCTTAATTCATTAAAACACCTTTTATATCATTTGTAAGATTCATATAATCAATTAAATCACTATTAAAACATTTTAAATGATTTATAATATTTATTCCATAATTGCTCAAAATTTAAACTTTATTTTCAAAAAAATAATATGGATTTCTAACTATAAAATCGCAGTGTTTTTCAAAAAAAAAAAATCCTTTTTAAGGATCTACCTAATGGAATTTTGATTTTTTTCGATTCGTTGGAAAACTATGGTTATAAAATTTCGGAAATATCATGCTTTAAATAAATGGGATTCATATTTCTCATATTACAAAAGATTCAATTTTTAGTAGCGAAACCGCGAGTTACCGTGTTGTGACTCACTATAATTGCTTCAAAAATTGAGATTCTTTCCAAACTTCATTTAAAAACTTAGAAGTGGTTACAAAACTTAATGTGACTTGTTAAACATCCATACAGTCAGACATATAAGCATCCAAACTTGTCAAACATTCATCATGACATTCATAAACAATATTTAACATACATATTATGAATTATTTTTACTTCATTTAACTACCATTTACTTGTGTGTAGTTAGGGTCATTTAAGTTTACTTCCTCACCTTTATTAGTTTCTAATTTTCATAAAATTTGTTATAGCCTCGCTACGATAGCAATGAAGCTTCATGACTTGCTCCTTCCTTGATGCTCATGGAAATGATGGAGACTAAAAGCTTCTCACTTTGACTTCAAACTTGGTATAGAAGCTTCAAATGATAATATAAGAGCTTTAGAAGAGTTTGAGAGGGTTTAAGTTTCGTTTGATGTAAATTAAAAAAAAAGGTTAATAAGAAAAGATACTAATTTTTTTTAGGTTATAGAAGCCATTAATAAGTTTCTCAAGAGCTTAAAGAAGAGAGAAGAAGAATATAATTTTGATGTAAAGAAATGTTTGAAAGTGGGTGGGTATTTATAGAAAAATCATAGGAATAAAATATTGGATGAAAAATTGCCAAATCACCTATCCTACCTCGCTCCCACGGCCGAACTCCCCCTTTGTGTTGTCAAATTAAGTATAAGGGTATAGTGTGTGTAAGTGTAATGATGGTGTATTAGAGTAGTGATGTTTAGGGGAGTGGTATTATTTTAATAAAAGTAAACACTCCTTGTCTTCTTATTCTTACTTTTTCTAATCTTTTCATAGCTTAATTACTCACATTATCAATATTTTACGGTTGTGTCATTATACAAATATGTATATGCACATATATGTTACACTATCGCACGACTTCCATTCGTCAAACCAATGAGAAAACTGAACTCATTTATCAATCACAATTTCTATTTTCTCATAAACTATTTATCTAGGTAAACAAAATAGCTTCCTTAATATTTCTAAATAATCAAAACATGATTATTTAGTCAATAAAATCTTGCTAAAATCTTATTAAATAATACTTATCCATTATTTATGAAGTTCGGGATTTTATGGATGAATCAATATTTTTTTGGGAAAAGTCGTCCGTTTTTTTAGGTGACCGCAAACACCTTATTATAACTAATAATAAAAAATCAATATAGTACAAGTGATTATTAGTAGAAAATCAACTATTGGTTTTTAAGGTGGACCGCCCACCGTCATCGGAGTTTAAAGTGGTCTGTTCACTCTACCTAATAGGCTTATAGCACTAGAGCTAGCTACATACTAGACTATAATAAAAAAAAAGTGACTTCACGCAGGAAGCACGTACATTCTGGACTAGCCAGTAACATTACCAAGTGGTAAAGCCACAATACCATTTCATACTTCACAGAGAAGTTAATTATGTAACACCCCGCCTCCGCCAGGGTGGCTCTTGCAAGCGCTCTGACTTTGGAGGGGCGTTTGAATCAGGTAAACATGCATAATGATATATCAAGGCAGAACAAGAACATATGTATATATGTAAACAGAGTAAATAATATGGATAAAATAGCGGAAGATTTTCAAACCATTTCAAAACAAGTCTAGTACATCATAATGTCAATTTTCCAAATAAATAAGTCTAGTACATAAAACAACATCATCTGAAACTGAAAAGCAGAACATAAAGTAGCTATCCCCCAAAGCAGAAAAACCATAGCGAGCTCAAGTCCAAAGCATACATGAGCTATCCAAGAAAGCAGGTAAGATCCAAGCTAAGCTCCTGTATTCCCTCCCTGAGAACCTTGGGGGGGGGGGGGGAGAAACGGAAGAAAAGAGGCGAAAGGAAACAGGTCAGTCAAAAAGACTGAGTAAGCCCTACTATAATCAATGTAAACTGATAAAGTTAACTGACATGAGCAGCAGGTATGAACATAAGGATAACAACATGATGATTAACTATCAAGGTAGATAAAGGTGTCATCGCATAATCAGGATTAAGGTTTTGCACCACAGGTGTACTAGCAAACTAACATGACTTGATTAAACAAGTATTGATCCCACGGCCCAAGCTTTGGCCCAATAACATGAAGTGACCCTAATACAAGGTCCAATAACATGAGGTGACCCTCCCACGAGGTCCGACCCAACGGTCTAATCGATCGGCTCCCTAAGCCTAACTCGTCGCGTGTTGGTGTCAATACGGCCAAATAACATGATTGTAGTCAGACTGTGCCGGGTCTCCCGTCGGGTGTATCAAGCCCTAGAGTGGCAACCCCTGGACACCATAAACATGAGTGCACAGTCTCGATCTACTGGTACCCGTGCTTGTTTTCTCCGGCTACGGACTATGTGCACGACTAGAGTCCGCCCAGAACTACACCGGCGTACCCCCTGCCGTCGCTTTTTGGCCCCTTATCTCCAGTTCAGTAATCGTGCCCCCACCCTAGCCTAGTCCCTAGGGCCATGATGATACAAACTAGGGATTACTGAAGGAGTGGACCCCACTGCTAGGATTTTTCTAGTGGGTTAAGTACGGTTTAACCCCTTTGCTAATCATGGATTAACTTGGTTAAGTGTAACGACTAGTTCACGACTTAACCCCGATTAATCTACTAAGCCCAAATTGGTTAAGTATTAAATGGTCCATGACTTAACCCTAATCATGAGGCATTAATTAATTAATGCGCCTTAACCTCTCACATTAGACTTTGTTGTGGTTACTAGTTAAGCCGGGCGGGTCCGGGTAGCTTTACACCACAACTTGGTCTAACCTCGGGTTCAAGGTACAACATGGCCAACTTCTCACATTGGGTCCTATTGTTTGTAGCAACTAGTTAGGCCGGTCGGTTCCGGGTAGGTTTACGCTACAAACTCAACACAACCTCGAGTTGGTCACACTTATCTTTTCTAAGTGTCATGTCCATCTTGTTTCCAAAACACGTTACAAATTTTCAAGCAATTGGGTAGACCTAACTTAATAGGTAAATTCCCAATGGGTAGACCTAACTTAATAGGTAAATTCCCAAGCTCATGTTTTTATGTCTTTTAAGTTTACCCAACCCCAAACGCAATCCCATCGCTTACATATCGCACTAGCGCATAAAGAATAGAAAGAGGGAACTTGGCATAATCATGACATAAAAGTGTTAAAGCCACAAGTTCAACATGGTGGCATATGAAATGTTCATGTGTTCACACACTTGCATATTACATTTTTAGGCCCCAAAACATGCATAAAACCAAACTTGGCATATTCATAATACATGGTGCTAAATGACATGTAAAAATGGCCACAAGTTCGCATTTGGCCTCACATGCAAGTTATCATAAGTGATATGATAACTTACATGTTGCCAAAATGCAACCTTTGGCATAAATCTTGAAGCTTTATGTTCACATACTCAAAATAAGATTGCATAACATGATAACATGAACCATATGACCAACCCAAACTTGCATAACATACTTGCATATCATATGACACTTGCATAACAAACTTGCATAATAAAACTTGCATAACATATGACAACTTGCATATCATACTTGCATAAACAAACTTGCATAACATATGACAACTTGCATATCATACTTGCATAAACAAACTTGCATATGACAACTTGCATATCATACTTGCATAAACAAACTTGCATGTGACAACTTGCATATCATACTTGCATAAACAAACTTGCATGTGACAACTTGCATATCATACTTTCATAAACAAACTTGCATATGACAACTTGCATATCATACTTGCATAAACAAACTTGCATGTGACAACTTGCATATCATACTTGCATAAACAAACTTGCATGTGACAACTTGCATATCATACATTTAACTTCAAAGTTCAAGTATGAGAGGAATAGGGCTTACAATGCTTATGCGGACTCAAATGAGTATAGCAAATGTAAGAAACCCCTTATGCAACTATTTAAACCCCAAAAATGCAAGCAAACTTGATCAAGACTCCTCCTTTATGGTGCAAATATAACAACTTGAGTTGAATGCAAGCTAAAGAGGAACATACAAGTCTAAATACACTTGTATGCATGGAAATCTCTTAGAAATTGATTTAGGAATTTGATGAAGAGAGTGGAGGCCATGAGAGGATTGATTTTGCCATAGTTTAATTGTAGGATAGATTAATGATGATTTAGGGTAGGTTAGGGTCTTATTTATAGATTAGGCTAGTGATTTAGACCATAGGATTAAACCCTAGTTCTCATCTCAACCCTCCAAATCGAATCTGGCCCCCAAGCTCAACACAAACCCAAAATGGTGTACCAGGCAAGACCTGTCGTCTGAGCCAAGTCGACAGCCAAGTCGACAGGGCTGTCGACCTGGTCAGACCAAGTCGACTCCCAAGTCGACAGGGCTGTCGACTTGGGTACTGTGGCGGGAATTCTCCCGCCTGGCCCAAACTGGCCCAATTTTCAAATTCAGATTTGAATTTGAAATCTGTTTTTACTTAGGAATTTTCTGAAAACTTCGTTGGGCCTTAATCGGGTCATACGGACTCCGATTTTCGAAAACTCGGACTCTATTTCGCGTATTTTTCCGAGACGAACGCAATGGCATAGCCCGTTTCCCTTGATTCAGATTTTTAGAATTAAATTCTGCATCGATTTATGTTATAACAGGTTATTGAAAATACGGGTTGTTACATTCTCCCCTCCTTAAAGGATTTCGTCCCCGAAATCTTCAAGTTAGGAAGAACGTATCCTACCATCCAATCATCCATCTACTCAAAACATCATCCACGAGCAATCATTGTCCTTACAAGATTCTAAATGCTGTATGAACATATGCAAAGGTGTGTGTATATGTACCTATCTAATGCAAATATCATCAATGCAAATTATGTTAGTGAAATGAACCCATATGTATGCAATTCCTAACATAATGTATATCATCTATATGTGTGCACATAACATACACCCATATGCAACATCCCTGTGATAACACACAATTTTCGTCCATGAATAAGCATAAACACTCATGCATATGCAATATGAGGAGTGTGCGAGCCGATCTAGTGCCTAACATGTAAAATGCATCCACGAGTAACCACTTGCAAACACTTGCAACCACTTGCACCCATCAAGCATAACATGTCTCAAACACATGTTTCATCCAAAGGGTTTCTACCTAAGGTTCTCATGACAAGATCAACAGGATAGACTAAATAATCATGGATAGCAAAGATATGCTACATAGAGATTGGGATGATAAGCAGGATATACTCCTTTCGGATTACAAGAAATCCCTTCCTAACCCAACCCAATCCTAAAAAAAGCCCAAGAGGTTTAGTCAACCTAACGGACCCCTCCAAACCCTGAGATGTATTACTAGCCAATAAGTCATACCTCCCGACAGAAATAGGACCGAGAATGGAACCGAGAGGGTATTCCTAAAAAGATAACATGCGAGTAAGTTCCACAGGAAAACAAGGATCTAAGAGATATGATGCGCGTATCTAGCCTTCAGTCTTCTAAGTCACGTTTCCTTGAGCTTAACTCCACTTGTGCTTTGACCGTCTTTTACTTCATGATTTCTTAACTCTTATTTCCAAATATGAGTCGGAACCCATTTCATTCTCGCCTCTCGTTTTCCTTTTTCACTTACTCTTCCATCATTCTTGGCTTAAACATATATGTGACCTCATGGTTTCATGCAAGCTCTCCAAAATTCACTAGTGAATCCTGGATCTCGTTTACCTACCATAAAGTATTCCATGCAGCAGAACTTTTCTCGAAAATAAACTGTTGCTAGCTATGATGCAGTCTTTTCGCTCTTTACCGGAGTGAAATGAGCGCTCTTCGTGAGTCTACCTACCACGACCCACATGCTCGTATTCTCTTGCCTTGGCCTAGGTAATCCATCCACGAAATCCTTCGTGATACTTTTCCCTTCCATTGCGGGGACCTCCAATGGATATAACAGCCCACCGGGCTTCTAGGACTCGGCCTTAATCGGTTGGCGCAACATGCACCTTGGGACGAATTCGGCCACCTCCTCGGGTGACGTGCCTCTTCAAGAACCTTCTTTCTCTCATCGCGTCTTAGCCATCCCTTGTTATCTATAGCGAGGTGACTTACCACCTTGCCTCGAATCAACTTGTCCATGGTCTCGGCTAACTGCGGGTCTTCTTTCTGTGAAGTCCCTACTTGATCCAGAAGGGTAGGTCTAGCTCAAGGGACGCTAACTAACTAAACTAAGAGAACTTCTTACTTCGGTTGCATTCCTTGGAGTCTTCCAATCCTGAACTGCAACTCCCTTAGCGGGATCCACCGCTAAGCCTTGCTTAGAAACTATGTGTCCAAGGAATCTAACTTCCCTTCTCCAAAAGTGACACTTTGGAGAACTTAGCCTTCAACTAATGCGCTCTAAGCGTATCCATCACCTCCACGAGATGCCTTGCGTGCTCTTCCTCATCATTTGAGAAGATCAGAATATCATCTACTAAGACTACTCATACTCGTTCAGGAACTCCCTAGACACCCTACTTATCAAGTCCACGAAGTATGCGGGTGTATTAGTCAAGCCGAACGGCATGACAAGCCATTCGAAGAATCCGTCTGGAGTCCTGAATGCAGTCTTGTCTATACTATCCTCAGCTACCCCTAGCTGATGGAACCCAGTAGCAAGATCAAGAGAGAACAGATATTCCTACAAGCTGATCAAACAAATCATCGATCCTTGGCAATGGTTGTCTATTCTTCTTGTTCAACTTACGATAATCAACACGCGGACGAAGCGAACTGTCCACATTAGTAGCAAATACTACTAAGGGCACCTTCCTTGAAAATGCTTCATCGAATGGAGTTCTTCTCAAGCAACTCCCTCACTTGCTTACCTAGCTCCCGTCTCACGGGACCATGTGCCCTACCGGCCACGAAACTATCTTGGCATTATCAACCAGATAAATGCGCAAATCTATCCCTCGTTTAGGGGTAACCCCCTTTACTTCACCCAAGATATCAGGATATTCTCGGACTACCCTTACCGATTGCAAACTATCGCTAGACGAGTTGAGGGATTCAAGATAACATAACATGACGGGACTCATAGGGTTACTAGAAATTTTTAGGGTATTACCGAGGCGAATTATGGGCCTCCCAACCCTATACCAAAAAATCAAGGATGGCTCCAAAACTGGACAACCCATCCATGCCCAAAATCAACCCATACCCATGAAACCGAGAATATATACATCACGCGAGAACTCTATACTAAGATAGAGGCTTTCAAATCCATGTAGATAATAGACAAATGGGCGGAACCCCCAACTGGATTTGAAACACACACGGGATCACTAACTAGACTAGTACTTCGGTGCAAACTTTCAACTAGATCCGATGAAATAAACTATGCGATGCACCAAAATCAAACAAGGTATTAACTGAAAAATCAGAAATATATGCAAGGCTTTCAACAAAAATACTACCTCGATCGGGAACTGGAGCGGCATTTAGAGCATGAACTTGCCCTCCTAAAGGTCCAGCACGCTGAGTCTGACCCCGGCCTTGCCCTCGCTTCTTCGGACAATCCCTAGTGAAGTGTCCCATTTCTCCACAGTTATAGCAAGTGCCTTTCCTTTTCCGGCAATCCTAACTGAAATGTCCAGTCTCACCGCAGAAAAAGCATTCACCATTCTTCCTTTTCCTCTTCTTCCTACAGTCCTTGACTATGTGCCCAGCAATCCCACAGAAGTTACACTTTCTTGTCTCCTTTGCCTTGTTCTTGTTGCCCTTGTCGTTCTTGTTCTTATTGCCTTGACTGCTCTGATTGCTTGGATTACCCTGATTTCCTTTCCACTGGGAATCAGTCTTCTTGGTTTGAGTATCTTTCATCTTGATTTCCTTCTTGTCACTCCTATTCTCTTCATTGAGTAGGGCCATATTCACCAAGCTCTCGAAAGTTGCCCCCAAGGTTATATGAGTCATGGCTAAACCATGTAATGGCTCGTTTAATCCTAGAGCAAAGTATAGAGCCTTCTCCTGAGCTGTGTTAACCAAGTCTAAATCGACCCGAGCCAGTTGATTAAACTTATCTATGTATTCCCTAATAGTCATGTCCCCTTGCTTCAGTGATAGGAACCTTAGTTCAAACTTTCCCCGAAAGTCATCCCAAGTCTCAATTGGCCTAGTAACGGTGGTGACCACCCACCAACGGGCAGCTTCTTCCTTTAGCAACCACACTGCTAATAAAACCTTCCTTCGGTCATCTATATCAAAGAAGGTAAAAAGATCCTCGGTTTCTTTCAACCAATTCCTTGCCTCTACATGGGTCTCAGTTCCAAAGAAATTCTTGCAACCCAACACCTTAAAGTCTTGACAAATCTTTGCGAAGTCAGTTTGAGGATGCTGAGGGGAAGGAGGAAGAGGAACCTCAGCAACAGGAGGAGGAGGAACATAAACTACCGGAGGAGGAGTAATATTTGCGGGGCCGGCTTCGATCGCCCTAGCCTCCAAAAGTGTCCTATACCAAACAGGTACGTGCACTCCCTCCGGAATAATAAAGCTATCGGTCATACTGAAAACAGAAAAAGATAGATTCAGAATGGGGAAAACGAAGGAATTTTGCTAATGGCTTCTTGGGGAATAGCCTTTTAAAATAAACTAGACTTTTCTTTGGAAAATACTTTATACTTGGTTTTGAAAATAGTTTTCCAAAAAGTTTTCTAAAAACCTTTTTTTTGTTCCTTCTCGTAAACCATATGCTCTGATACCAAATTGTAACACCCCGCCTCCGCCAGGGTGGCTCTTGCAAGCGCTCTGACTTTGGAGGGGCGTTTGAATCAGGTAAACATGCATAATGATATATCAAGGTAGAACAAGAACATATGTATATATGTAAACAGAGTAAATAATATGGATAAAATAGCGGAAGATTTTCAAACCATTTCAAAACAAGTCTAGTACATCATAATGTCAATTTTCCAAATAAATAAGTCTAGTACATAAAACAACATCATCTGAAACTGAAAAGCAGAATATAAAGTAGCTATCCCCCAAAGCAGAAAAACCATAGCGAGCTCAAGTCCAAAGCATACATGAGCTATCCAAGAAAGCAGGTAAGATCCAAGCTAAGCTCCTGTATTCCCACCCTGAGAACCTGGGGGGGGGGAACGGAAGAAAAGAGGCGAAAGGAAACAGGTCAGTCAAAAAGACTGAGTAAGCCCTACTACAATCAATGTAAACTGATAAAGTTAACTGACATGAGCAGCAGGTATGAACATAAGGATAACAACATGATGATTAACTATCAAGGTAGATAAAGGTGTCATCGCATAATCAGGATTAAGGTTTTGCACCACAGGTGTACTAGCAAACTAACATGACTTGATTAAACAAGTATTGATCCCACGGCCCAAGCTTTGGCCCAATAACATGAAGTGACCCTAATACAAGGTCCAATAACATGAGGTGACCCTCCCACGAGGTCCGACCCAACGGTCTAATCGATCGGCTCCCTAAGCCTAACTCGTCGCGTGTTGGTGTCAATACGGCCAAATAACATGATTGTAGTCAGACTGTGCCGGGTCTCCCGTCGGGTGTATCAAGCCCTAGGGTGGCAACCCCTGGACACCATAAACATGAGTGCACAGTCTCGATCTACTGGTACCCGTGCTTGTTTTCTCTGGCTACGGACTATGTGCACGACCAGAGTCCGCCCAGAACTACACCGGCGTACCCCCTGCCGTCGCTTTTTGGCCCCTTATCTCCAGTTCAGTAATCGTGCCCCCACCCTAGCCTAGTCCCTAGGGCCATGATGATACAAACTAGGGATTACTGAAGGAGTGGACCCCCATTGCTAGGATTTTTCTAGTGGGTTAAGTACGGTTTAACCCCTTTGCTAATCATGGATTAACTTGGTTAAGTGTAACGACTAGTTCACGACTTAACCCCGATTAATCTACTAAGCCCAAATTGGTTAAGTATTAAATGGTCCATGACTTAACCCTAATCATGAGGCATTAATTAATTAATGCGCCTTAACCTCTCACATTAGACTTTGTTGTGGTTACTAGTTAAGCCGGGCGGGTCCGGGTAGCTTTACACCACAACTTGGTCTAACCTCGGGTTCAAGGTACAACATGGCCAACTTCTCACATTGGGTCCTATTGTTTGTAGCAACTAGTTAGGCCGGTCGGTTCCGGGTAGGTTTACGCTACAAACTCAACACAACCTCGAGTTGGTCACACTTATCTTTTCTAAGTGTCATGTCCATCTTGTTTCCAAAACACGTTACAAATTTTCAAGCAATTGGGTAGACCTAACTTAATAGGTAAATTCCCAATGGGTAGACCTAACTTAATAGGTAAATTCCCAAGCTCATGTTTTTATGTCTTTTAAGTTTACCCAACCCCAAACGCAATCCCATCGCTTACATATCGCACTAGCGCATAAAGGATAGAAAGAGGGAACTTGGCATAATCATGACATAAAAGTGTTAAAGCCACAAGTTCAACATGGTGGCATATGAAATGTTCATGTGTTCACACACTTGCATATTACATTTTTAGGCCCCAAAACATGCATAAAACCAAACTTGGCATATTCATAATACATGGTGCTAAATGACATGTAAAAATGGCCACAAGTTCGCATTTGGCCTCACATGCAAGTTATCATAAGTGATATGATAACTTACATGTTGCCAAAATGCAACCTTTGGCATAAAGCTTGAAGCTTTATGTTCACATACTCAAAATAAGCTTGCATAACATGATAACATGAACCATATGACCAACCCAAACTTGCATAACATACTTGCATATCATATGACACTTGCATAACAAACTTGCATAATAAAACTTGCATAACATATGACAACTTGCATATCAAACTTGCATAAACAAACTTGCATAACATATGACAACTTGCATATCATACTTGCATAAACAAACTTGCATATGACAACTTGCATATCATACTTGCATAAACAAACTTGCATGTGACAACTTGCATATCATACTTGCATAAACAAACTTGCATGTGACAACTTGCATATCATACTTTCATAAACAAACTTGCATATGACAACTTGCATATCATACTTGCATAAACAAACTTGCATGTGACAACTTGCATATCATACTTGCATAAACAAACTTGCATGTGACAACTTGCATATCATACATTTAACTTCAAAGTTCAAGTATGAGAGGAATAGGGCTTACAATGCTTATGCGGACTCAAATGAATATAGCAAATGTTAGAAACCCCTTATGCAACTATTTAAACCCCAAAAATGCAAGCAAACTTGATCAAGACTCCTCCTTTATGGTGCAAATATAACAACTTGAGTTGAATGCAAGCTAAAGAGGAACATACAAGTCTAAATACACTTGTATGCATGGAAATCTCTTAGAAATTGATTTAGGAATTTGATGAAGAGAGTGGAGGCCATGAGAGGATTGATTTTGACATAGTTTAGTTGTAGGATAGATTAATGATGATTTAGGGTAGGTTAGGGCCTTATTTATAGATTAGGCTAGTGATTTAGACCATAGGATTAAACCCTAGTTCTCATCTCAACCCTCCAAATCGAATCTGGCCCCCAAGCTCAACACAAACCCAAAATGGTGTACCAGGCAAGACCTGTCGTCTGAGCCAAGTCGACAGCCAAGTCGACAGGGCTGTCGACCTGGTCAGACCAAGTCGACTCCCAAGTCGACAGGGCTGTCGACTTGGGTACTGTGGCGGGAATTCTCCCACCTGGCCCAAACTGGCCCAATTTTCAAATTCAGATTTGAATTTGAAATCTGTTTTTACTTAGGAATTTTCTGAAAACTTCGTTGGGCCTTAATCGGGTCATACGGACTCCGATTTTCGAAAACTTGGACTCTATTTCGCGTATTTTTCCGAGACGAACGCAATGGCATAGCCCGTTTCCCTTGATTCAGATTTTTAGAATTAAATTCTGCCTCGATTTATGTTATAACAGGTTATTGAAAATACGGGTTGTTACAAATTACATCAAGTATACGCCGAATAACTGTACAAACACATGGCTTACATAGTAAAAATAAGGCAACAATGTACTATAGAGTATAACAGACAGCTGCACTTCTCGAGCTCCGCGTAGCAACATGAAGCAGACTGACTTCTGAGGCGATAATACAGCAAGCCCATAGTGAAATTCATGAAAGAATTGCATACTATGCCGGAGTAAACGAACTGCTTATGGGAGGAAGATAACACAACATCACAAACGAGAGCAGCGCTGCTTCACCAGGAGTGCTGTTGGTTCGGTGCAGGCTGCACCCATATGCAGTTGCAAACAATGCTGAAGAAAGTTGTAACACCCCGAATTTTTAACGACACTAAAAGAGGATAAATTAAATAATAATTAATTTAATATTTAGAATTAAGGAAAACGGACTGCGCCATTGCGTCCGTCTCGAAATTCTGGTCAAGAAAGACATTTGGTTTGTGTAAAACGGACACCGTATAGAGAAGTAATGAGGGTTTTAAATTTGTATACGCACAAAAGAATTATATATATACATATGAGTCAGAACTTATCCAAAAAGGGTACAAAATTCAAAATCGCGCGAAAATAGAACGGGCGGCAAATTTCCCACTCTAAGGGGGTCGACCACTCTAGAGGGGTGTCGACCCACCCAAAGGGGCGTCGGCCCATGGGTCGACCCACCTACAGGGGTGTCGACACCCCAAGGGCTGACATGGCATAGTCGGTTTGGAGGCCAGCAGCTATAAATAAAGGTTCATTTTCACTTGTTTTCTGTCCTGAAATGCAATGGAGGCCAGATGCTATCAGTAGATGGACTAAACCTAATTCTATTCATCTTTTGCAAATCAGATTCTGAGATTCAAGCATAGATTCAACACCAACTTATTTTCTATCTTATTAACAATCCAAACACTATGAGTTGGTTACTTTTAGGTTTAAATGAATAAAAGTAAATTGTGAAAGACTGTGATTTGGATATGTTGTAAACTATGAATCTATGTTATTGTTAAATCTTATAATGTGTCATGATAGATTTACTTCTCTAGATCTAATTCAATTGTGGTTATTTTATTATGTCGCCTTTGTGGATCTTGATTTGTAACTATAGTGTGGTTAATGTAAATCTATTAATTTGGACAGTCACAACATTGGTTAGATCTAATTCTTTATGTAAATCACCTTCCACCTGTCATATTGTGGTTAACTTAGATATGTTATAAATAGGACATGTGAATCCATATTAAGATCTAAACATGCTACTATGTCATCTTAATTATGTTAGATCTGTTTTTATGTCCACCTTATAATTATGATAGATCTCTTTTTATGTTCACCTTATTATTATGCCAAAACAAGTCTATGCTAGTATATATGTTCATGTCACCTTTGTTAGAATGATCACTATTGTCATTTTTTCCCCATCACTTTGCCTTTTTACTGTATATGCCTAGGCTACTTTCTAGTCCAGCTATGCCGCTAAATATATGCGAATGCGTTATCTAGGGGACAGGGGAAAATATTAGAATTGACATAATTTGATATGAATTTGGACATACAATCCATTATGAGTATAATTGGACATTCAGGCATAATTGGAAATTTGAATGTTAAATTAGTTATTAAATGGGAGTAATGAATAAGTTTGGCATAAAATCAATTATGGGCATAATTGGGAAAAAGTGGCATAAAACTTATAATTGACATAGGTATAATTAATAATAAATGCTAGGATTACAATCAGAAATTGTAATGACACTTATGACACAAGGTTAGGTTGCATTAGTGGTGAAAGTCTTCCCAGACCCGACCAGCATATCCAGCAGCCACTGATGTTGAACCTAATGTGAGAGGTCTAAGTGCGCAAATACGAATCGGGCTATGACACGAGGTTAGGCCCAACTTGTGAAATAAGACTGCCCGGACTCGACCGGCATATCTAGCATCCACAAGTTGTAGGCCTAATGTGTGAGGTCTTGCCCATTATGAACCATAATTGGACATGGTAATGAATTGGACTACTTAACCGAATTTAATCCATAGGGATTGTATGATTATGAACTAAAGTTAGGGTTAAGTAAAATCAGTTGGATAGTGGAGGGGTTAAGCAAATCTGGAGGGGGTAGGCAATATTTATATATAGGCCCACAAACTTAACCCGATAAGGTTATGTAATTAAAGACACCTAGTGGTATACATAACCGGAGGAAATAATAAAGTTATGTAATTAAAGACACTTTTAGGGTAAGCATAACTTGTATAAATAATAGGGTTATGTAATTAAAGAAACCTAGTGGTATACATAGCCTAAGAAAACCTAGTGGGAATACAAGTTAAATGTGAGAGCTTGTATCATATTGTGTGGGACCCATTTCAGTCAGTAACCCGGAGTAGGTATCAAACAAAGTGCTCTGTACTAGGCGGAGAGGGGGAACGCTTACTGACTGATTGTAAGAGATCCAAACACGGAGGACGGTGTGGGTGGCACAAACCGACCGGGACATATGTGGCATGAGCCGGGCAGAGGGGGATAAGACGACCATGACACCTGTAGATATGGGGTTGTGCATATCAGTGAGGTGTTGCCACTTTAGGACGTGATACATCCTACCGTGGGGCTGGCACAGTGTACCTACGGAGAGGGTGCCGATCGATTAGGGTAGTGGTTAGGACACAATGGGACGTATCCCCTAAGTCTACCACCTTATAGTGGAAGGGATCATCTCATTCTGGTTATACTAGTAATAGTACAGAGTAATCATTAGAGAAGCGTATACACCTAATCCTGTCTACCTTGTAACATTTTTCATTTATGTAGTGATCTCTCTTATCCACTTTATATGCCTGTCATGCTACTTTTATTTATTTACTTGCTAAAAGTCACTAGATTCACCAGACTTTATGTCTGACCCTTTTGTTTCTCCTTCTTTCTTCCCCCCCCCCCCCCGTTACTCAGGGAGGAAACGCTCAGGCTTGACCGTGATTCTGCTTATTTGCTGGAGTTGCTGATATGTATGGCTCAAACTCCTATCCTTGTGCTACGGCTATATTTTATTCTTGGAGAATTTTACTTCTTTTATGTACTCTGATATTTTTGAAGTGCAAGATAGTAACTTTTATGTTGTAATGGGCTTTTATGTTTCATACATTTGATGTTTTTGGACTACGGGTAAATAAAGTTTTTTATCCGAAATTATTCTATATATCAGTCTTGTAATATTCTGTGTCTGTTTACCTATGACGCTTCACAAAACTTAATGCATTCCCTTTGTGAGTGACATTAACGGACGTGGGGTGTCACACTTAGTATCAGAGCTTAAGGTTACTAGATTGGATAAAGTTTTTGAAAATAATTTTCAAAAAGGTTTTAAAAGGAAGCATTTTCAAAAAGAAAAGTCTGTTTTGAAAAACTATCCCCAAAAAGCCATATGTAATATCCTCCGGTCCTTTGTCTAAATCTCTTCCTTTTCCTTTTTCAGCATGTTTGGGGAACAAAACATTCCTAATATCCCAGAGGGCGTCACGATACCAGGATGGTTCCGTAGGTATTTGGAAGCCACGGCGCCTACCGAAGGCCAAGGAAATGTTCCTCCCCTAACTGCACCAGTCATTCCTCCTCCTCCTCCAAGAGAAAATAATTTTGCTAAGATCTGTAAAGACTTCCATGCTATGGGAGGGAAGTCGTTCCATGGGAATGAGACATTTGTACAAACGCAGAATTGGCTAAAGGAGACCGAGGACTTGTTGGTAATCTTTGAAGTAGAGGATACAAGGAAGATTCAGTTAGCCGCCTGGCTACTGAAAGACAAAGACTCATTTTGGTGGGAAGTTACCTAAGCTAGATGTCCGGTGGAAACTTTGGAAGATTTTAGATAGAGGTTCGAAATGAAATTTCTCTCCCAAGCTGAGAGAAGCATGCAGATAGAGAGATTCTTAGCACTCAAACAAGGAAACTTGATGGAGAAAGAGTATGTGAATAGATTCAACCAACTAGCAAGATTCAGGTTAGAGCGAGTGGATACGCCGCATAAAAAGGCTTTGCGGTTTGCTAAAGGGCTGAATGAACCTCTGCATAGGTTAGCCATGTCCTATATTCCAATGAGGGCCACTTTTGAAAAGCTTGTCGATATGGCCCTAATGCATGAGGAAGAAAAGGGAGAAAAGATGGAAGCAATGGCTGAGGAGACGTCGCAAAATAGGAAGGTGTGGCCCAAAAAGGGGCAGTAGTAGCAGTAACAACAATAACAATAGAAAGGAGGGAAGAATGACAAAGGCAAGGATAAGAGAAAATGTCACAGTTGTGGGAAGGAAGGTCACTTGATTAATGACTGTAAGAGAAGGTACAACACTTGCGGAGAGGTCGGACCTTTCGCTAGAGAGTGCCCGAAGAAACAAGGATCACAGGGACGGGGTCAAAGGATAGGGACTTTTGGAGGGAAGGTGCATGATTTCGCGATCAGTGCTCCTGATAAAGATAGAAAATTTATGTAGAAGGTTTAATTTCTCTTTCAAACCATCCTATTAGTACACTTTTTGATTCTGGCGCTTCACATTCATTTATATCTAGTTCTATGGTTGAATTTCTGCACTTAATTACTAGTATGGTAGTGGATCCCGTAGTTGTTTCAAACCCCATTGGTGGTTCGGCTAATTTATCTATGATTAGTTGGGGTTTGAAAATATCTGTGTTAGGCATTGAGTTTGAATGCGATGCGTATGTGCTCGAGTTTATGGACTATGGGTTGATTCTAGGAATGCATTGGCTTACCACATATGGTGTCATTCTGGATTATGAGAAGAGGGTCGTTAGGCTTCTGACTTATCATGGGAGGACCCTCGAGATTTCTTGTGATCCACAAGGGTCGGTTATGCTTAGTTTTCTAGAATCTCTTGATGCATCTGTCGATGACTTGCAACCCGTTCCATTAGTCCAAGATTATTCGATGTTTTTGATGAGGTTCAGGGTTTACCTCCGAGGCACGATATTGACTTTCGTATATATTTGGTGGATAATGCAAAGCTAGTTGCATTGTCAGTGCGCCACATGGCTCCGAGGGAAAGGGGGGATTTGAGTAAGCAAGTAGGGGAGCTACTTGAGAAAAGATTTATCAGACGAAGCATATCTGAATGAGGTGTTCCAGTGGTATTCATGACTAAGGCAGATGGTTCGCTTCGTTTGTGTGTTGACTATAGAGAGCTAAATAAACTCACTAAGAAAAATAGACACCCGCTTCCGAGGATTGATGATTTATTTGATTAGTTTGTTGGTGCCTCGGTATTTTCTCAGTTAGACTTGGCCATGGGGTTCCATTTGTTGAGGGTGGCTGAGGACAGCATAGATAAGACTGCTTTTAGAACTCCGGACGGTTTCTTTGAATAGCTAGTGATGCCTTTTGGGCTGACGAATGCACCCGCCTATTTTGTCGATCTGATGAGTAAGGTGTTTCTGGAGTTTCTAAATAAATTTGTTGTAGTCTTTGTTGATGATATTTTGATCTTCTCCAAAAGCGAAGAAAAGCATGCCCAACATTTGAGAGAAGTTTTGAAAACTCTTTGTAACCATCAACTTAAGGCGAAGTTCTCCAAATGCCATTTTTGGATAAAAGAGGTGAGATTCTTAGGGAATGTGGTCTCCAAAGAAGGGATAGCTGTAGATCCCGCCAAGGTGGTGGCGGTGCAAGATTGGCAGATTCCTAAAAATGCAACCGAGGTGAGAAGCTTTCTTGGGTTGGCAGGTTACTACAGGAAGTTCATTAAGGACTTCGCAAAGATATCAATCCCACTCACCAGGATGATGAAGAAGAACTTGGAATTTTCATGGGATGTAGACTGTGACGTTGCTTTCTAACGACTAAAGAGGGCTCTGACAACATCCCCAGTCTTGACCTTGCCTGACGGAAGTAAAGTGTTTACCATTTACACTAATGCATGTGGTACAGGGCTTGGTGCGATTCTGATGCAAGAAGGGAAAGTAGTATGTTATGGGGGTAGACAGTTGAGAGTTCATGAAAAGAACTACCCAACCCATGATCTGGAGCTAGCTGCCATAATATTCGCGTTAAAGACATGGCATCATTATTTACTTGGAGATAAGTTCGAGTTATACACTAATCATATCAGCTTTTGATTTTAGGCCTCCATCTAGATTTTGCCTGATTTGTTTGCATCCTTGGAGATACAACCTACTCTTATGGACCAGATAGGAGTTTCACAACAAGGTGACCGACAAATTTTAGACATCATGGAAAAGCTCAGAAAAGGGGAGAGTTCTAGTCAACTCAGTAGATATGCCATAGATCAAAAGGGGTGGTTGCAACAAGATGGAAGGCTTTGTGTTCCTCAAACTGGAAGCTTGATAAAGGCAGTCCTAGAAGAAGCCCACCATTCTAAGATGACCATTCATCCAGGCGGTGATAAGATGTACAGAGACATGAAGAGGGTTTTCTTTTGGGTTGGGATAAAGAAAGATGTGGCCGAATTTGTTTTCCAATGTTTGGTTTGCCAGCAAGTTAAAGCTGAGCAAAAGAAACCCAGTGGATTACTTCATCCTTTGGAGGTTCCTCAGTCAAACGGGAGAGCGTCTCTATGGATTTCATAGATGGTTTGCCTAGATCGAATAAAGGCAACACCAGTATCTGGGTTATGGTAGATAGACTCACCAAGAGCGCTCACTTTATTCCAGCTAAGAGTAAGAGGACGACATCATGGTTGGTAGCAATTTATGTTCGTGAGATAATTCGTCTTCATGGGGTGCCTTCTAGTATCGTAAGCGATTGTGACCCCAGCTTTACATGTGAATTTTGGAGGAGCTTGCAAGAAGCGTTAGGTACACAGTTGTGTTTGAGCACCGCTTATCAACCTCAGACCGATGGACAGACGGAGAGGGTGAATAGGATTCTTGAAGATCTTTTGAGGCTGTGTATCCTAGACTTCGGATGAACTTGGGAAGAGAACCTTCCTTTAGTAAAGTTTGCTTATAACAACAACTATCAGTCCAGCATCGGCATGGCACCCTTCGAAGCATTTTACGGACGACCCTGTAGATCACCAACTTGTTGGTGGGAATCTACAAAAAGATTATTACTTGGACCGGATATGGTTAGAGAAACGTTCGAAAGATTGACCTCATTCG
Source organism: Allium sativum (assembly GCA_030737875.1). Taxonomy (NCBI): domain Eukaryota; kingdom Viridiplantae; phylum Streptophyta; class Magnoliopsida; order Asparagales; family Amaryllidaceae; genus Allium; species Allium sativum. Next base: position 26,474 of record JASFAX010003696.1, read on the forward strand.
ATGGTGGATGAAGACAGCTTAAGATATACCGAAGTCCTATGCAGATAAGAGAAGGAACGACATCGAATTTGTAGTGGGAGACTTAGTTTTTATCAAAGTATCACCTCTGAGGAATGTGGTTCACTTCGGATCGGTTGGGAAGTTGGCACCTAGGCTTGTGGGACCATTTCCCATAACCGAGAGGATTGGCCAAATGGCCTATAGAGTAAAGCTCCCAGAAAATCTATCCGGCGTTCATGATGTTTTCTATGTTTCTCATTTGCGGAAGTGCCTGCATGACAATGCAGTAATTGTTGAGCCGAGTGTGTTGGAAGAAGTAGAAGTGAAACGGAAGGCGACAGTCAGGCGAGTCCCTACCCGTATTCTTGGATCAGAAGTTAAGAAGCGATGCAATAAAGAGATCAAGTTGCTAAAGGTTCAATGGGAAGATAATCCAGAGGATGCGACTTGGGAGACCGAAGACAAGATTCGTGCTTCATACCCTTTCCTTTTCGAGGGTATGTTCTTAACTCCATTTTCAAAGTTTTATCAGTGCTTGTTTCTATCATTTGTGTATATCTAATCCATAGTATTTTTCGACCTTTAGATAGGAATCCTATGGATGTAAACATGTGTTTGAAACATGTTATGTTTGATGGATGCAAGTGTTTGCTAGTGGTTTCTTGTGGATGCATATATACACACACATTAGGCACTAGATCGGCTCAATCACTCTCATACTACATATGGATGTGTGTGCATTTCCTTTTCTTTTATGGATGGAAATGGATGAACTAGCATATGGATATTGCATTTGGACGAATAAGTGTGCACACATATATAACTTTCATGTTATAATAGGATTATTTGCATACATATTGGATTCATGGCACTAACATACATTGCATTAAGGAGATCAACTGAATAAGTAGACCGCCTGAACTTCGCATTAGTATAGAGACATATACACACACCTTTGCATATATTCATGTAAGCATTAGAAATCTTTAAGGACAATGGATGTCAGTGATTAATGGATGAATAGATGGATGATGGATGGTAGGATATGAATTCTTCTCAACTTGGAGATTTCGGGGACGAATTCCTTTGAGTAGGGGAGAATGTCACACCCCGAATTTTTTACGACACTAAAAGAGGATAAATCAAATAATAATTAGTTTAATATTCAGAATTAAGGAAAATGACTACGCCATTTAGACATCTGGTTTGCATAAAATGGACATCGTATGGAGAAGTTATGAGGGTTTTAAATTTTTACACGCGTAGAAGAATTATATATATACACATGAGTCAGAACTTATCCAGAAAGGGTTCAAAATTTCAAATCGTGTGAAAACAGAATGGGTGGAAAATTTCTCGCTCTAGGGGGTCGACACCCCTGGAGGGGTGTCGACCCAGCGATCGACCCAGTAAAGGGGTGTCGACCCATGGGTCGACACGCCTAGGGCTGACGTGGCAAAGTCGGTTTGGAGGCTGGCAGCTATAAATAAAGGTCCATTTTCACTTGTTTTATGTCCTGAAATGCAATGGAGGCCAGATGTTGTCAATAGATTGACTAAACCTAATTTTATTCATCTTCTGCAAATCAAATTCTGAGATTCAAGCATAGATTCAACACCAACTTCTTTTCTATCTTCTTAACAATCCAAACACTGTGAGTTGGTTACTTTTAGGTTTAAATGAATAAAAGTAAATTGTGAAAGACAATGATTTGGATATGTTGTAAACTATGAATCTGTGCTATTGTTAAATCTTATACTATGTCATGATAGATCTACTTCTCTAGATCTAATTCAATTGTGGTTTTTCTTTTATGTCGCCTTAGTGGATCTTGATTTGTAACTTTATTGTGGTTAATGTAAACCTGTTAATTTGGACAGTCACAACATTAGTTAGATCTAATTCTTTATGTAAATCACCTTTCACCTGTCATATTGTGGTCAATTTAGATATGTTATAAATTGGACATGTGAATCCATATTTATATCTAAATGTGCTACTATGTCATTCTAATTATGTTATATCTGTTTTTATGTCCACCTTATAATTATGCTAGATTTGTTTTTATGTCCACCTTATTATTATGCCAAAACATGTCTATGCCAGTATATATGCTCATGTCACCTTTGTTAGAATGACCACTATTGTCATTTTCCCCCATCACCTTTCCCTTTTACTTTATATGCCTAGGCTACATTCTAGCCTAGGTATGCCGCCAAATATATGCAAATTTGTTAGTTAGGGGACGGGGGAAAATATTAGATTTGGTATAATTTGATATGAATTTGGACATATAATCCATTATGAGCATAATTGGACATTTAGGCATAATTGGAAATTTGAATGTTAAATTGGTTATTAAATGGGAGTAATGAATAAATTTGGCATAAAATCAATTATGGGCATAATTGGGAAAAAGGGGCATAAAACCTATAATTGACATAGGTATAATTAATAATAAATGCCTAGGATTACAATTGGAAATCGTAATGACACTTATGACACAAGGTTAGGTTGCATTAGTGGTGGAAGTCTGCCCGGACCCGACCGGCATATCCAGCAGCCACTAATGTTGAACCTAATGTGAGAGGTCTAAGTGCGCAAATACGAATCGGGCTATGACACTAGGTTAGGCCCAGCTTGTGGAATAAGACTGCCCGGACCTGACCGACATATCCAGCATTCACAAGTTGTAGGCCCAATGTGTGAGGTCAAGCCCATTATGAACCATAAATGGACATGGTAATGAATTAGACTGCTTAACCTAATTTAATCCACAGGGATTGTATGATTATGAACTAAAGTTAGGGTTAAGTATAATTGGTTGGATAGTGGATGGGTTAAGCAAATCTGGAGGGGGTGGGTAATATTTATATATATAAGCCCACAAACTTAACCCGATAAGGTTTGTAATTAAAGACCCCTAGTGGTATACTTAACCGGAGAAAATGATAAAGTTATGTAATTAAAGACACCTTTTAGGGTAAGCATAACTTGTTGAAATAATAGGGTTATGTAATTAAAGACTCCTATTGGTATACATAGCCGAAGAAAACCTAATGGGGATACAAGACAAAGGGGAGAGCTTGTATCATATTGTGTGGGACCTATTTCAATCAGTAACCCGGAGTAGGTATCAAACAAAGTACTTTGTACTAGGCGGAGAGGGGGCATGCTTGTTGATTGATTGTAAGAGATCCAAACGTGGAGGATGGTGTGGGTAGCGCAAACCGACCGGACCATGTGCGTGCATGAGCCGGACAGAGGGGGATAAGACAACCGTGACACCTGTAGATATGGGGTTGTGCATATCAGTGAGGGGTTGCCACTTTAGGACGTGATACATCCTACCGTGGGGTCGACACAGAGTATCTACGGAGTAGGGAGCCGATCGATTAGGGCAGTGGTTAGGGTACATTGGGACGTATGCCCTAAGTCTACCACCTTGTACTGGAAGGGATTATCTCATTCTGGTTATACTAGTAATAGTGCAGAGTAATCATTAAAGAAGCGTATACACCTTATGCTGTCTACTTTGCCACACCTGCCATTTATGTAGTGATATCTCTTATCCACTTTAAATGTCTGCCATGCTACTTTTATTTATTTACTTGCTAAAAGTCACTAGAATCGCTAAACTTTATGTCTGACCCTTTTGTTTTTCCTTCTTTCTTCCGTCCTCCCCTCCCCCCCAGCAGGTTCTCAAGGAGGACACGCTCAGGCTTGACCATGATTCTCCTTATTTGCTGGAGCTGCTGATATGTATGGCTCAAGCTCCTACCCTTGTGCTATGGCTATATTTTTCTCTTGGGGAATTTTACTTCTTTTACGTACTCTGATATTTTTGAAGTGCATGACAGTAACTTTTATGTTGTAATGGGATTTTATGTTTCAGACATGTGATGTTTTTGGACCACGGTATCTTATGATAAGTAAAGTTTTTATTCCGTTGTTATTCTATATATCTGTCTTGTATTATTCTGTGTCTGTTTACCTATAACGCTTCACGAAACTTAATGCATTCCCTTTGTGAGTGACTGTAACGGACGTGGGGTGTCACAAAAGTACAGACATGACCAAAAACAATAAACTGCTCCTATTCGAAGCCAGCTCAAAAAACACCACCTGAGAGAGGCAAAGGTCAGTGCCAAAGGCATCTCGTGGATTGCCACTTTCAGTGGTGAAACAATATGCGGCAACAAACAGGGAACAATTTGTCATATGGACAGACAGTTAAGCCCAAAATTACATATTAGGCTCTGAATACATAAACAACAAATAAAGACATCCAAACACCAAAATTCTACAGACTGCTTCCAAGAGCCACTAAACAAATCCAAAAACTACCGACCAGACAAATAACCATGCAACCATTGAATACCTTAAAGACATAAAGTTATCATCACAGAAATGAGAAGGCCCTTAGCGAGACGCGAGACCAGACCACCTTAGAGGAGTTGTTGTTCACCTGATATCTCCACGTCAGTGCCAATTTCCAAGACAACGCAGAACCAAATTGAATAGATTGAGAAAACAATTGCATGAAGTTATGTGTAGTGGAAGAAGTGGAGTCAGCTGCGATTCTGGGAGGGGAGAGAGCGGATTTGGTGAGGAAGAGGATAGTAGTGTCTTCGGCGCTTAGAGGAGATAACATGGCGAGCTTCAAATGGAAGAGAATAGTGGTTAGGGGTGGGCTACCACGCACGATGTATGCTAGGATAGAGGAATATTAGGTATTGAAGGAGAAAACGAGGCATTTTAAGGAGATTCAGAAGTGCAGGATGAAGAAATAATTGTTTTTCCTCGATGCGATTAACGAAAGCCCCCCTCGATAAATCAATACTGATTTTTCCTATATTATCCGTTCGAGTTTATTTCTCTATATAATATGTTCACCATTGATATGTTATCATTATATAACATTTTTAAAATGATTTTTTATCATTTATATTCTCGTTTGAATAATTATCATAATTATTAAATTGCTAAATTCTTCATTTAAGTTTTGTAATTAAATTATTGAATTTAATATCTGAATTGATGATGCCATCATCAATCTATTAAATTTACGAAGATTTAAAATATAACATCTTCTCTTATATTCTTATCCACCTATGGAAACAAGTGATGTATCCAGATCCGTTTGCGATTCTTTTGGATAAATGTTAGTTTTATTGATAAAATAATTTCGGTCATTTTACGACTATTACCCTGGGAAAATAGTTACCATACTGATTTCGCAATATGACTTCAATATTATTGTTTCTTACCTTAAACTTCATTATTTGTTGGTACTTATCCATATTTAGATATTTACAATAATTTAAATAGCCTAATTAAGGTCACCATATTTTCGGGTTGTTTCATCCTTCTTCTTAAAAGAATTTCGTCTTCGAAATCACTCGAACAAACCTACGGCAGTTTCCCCAAGATATTGTTCATTCAATTTATCTGTTCGCAATATTTAATTCGATTCTTTGCTTGGATTCACTAGTTTTCTTTCTGAACTAGCATTGATCCTTCTATAGTTTAGTACGGATTTTTATAAAGCTCCTTGATTAGAAAATTTTGCTCTCCTGTCATGGTTCTCAATGTTAAATGCAATGCTAAACTAGGTTGAAGTACAATCCTAAATACAACTAGTATTTTGTACAGTGTAAAGTGTAATGCTAGTTGAAATTAGTACTGCGGTATAGTGTAAAAACTAAATAAATGCCAGTTGTATTTAGCATTTTCCTTTGGTTTTTTTTTTTTTTTTTTTTAAAAAAAAAAAAAATTTGTCCTTAAATCTAAAAAAAAAGTTGGTGTCCTTCAACCTAATCTTTTTAGTGTTTGTCATTCTCTTTAATCATCTTTTATGGTTATTTGTTTCAAATTTGGGAAGAACCGGGTACAGTCTGAATGATCTTTTTTATTTTATTTAACAACCCTGAATTCGTCATAATGCAATTTAACGGTATATGTATTACTATTATATTTAAGAACTTCGATTCTTTCCTTTTTTGTTTTGGTTTTGTGTTCGCGTGTGTGAGGTCGCAATTTAAATTAAGACTTCAGGCAAGGAATACCTCGTGAAAAAAAAGCAATATCATGTTAAGCCATTAAGGCCAGTGAATGACTTTGTCCTAACGTTATACGCATTCCGTCGAATTCCGCTGCACCCAAGAAATCATTATCGTGCCAACTTATTTCCACCGGTCGGATCACAAAAATAAGCTCACTCTTCTTTGGGAGAGTGTGTTTACCATTGCTTTCTTAAAAATTGGATTTTGGTGGTTTCGTAAACGTTACTGAGTGCTATACGGACAATGTTATAATCTCATCGTACGTGTACACTCAGAACGAGTCTCATTGATTTGTCCATTCCATATGAACTAACCAACAACAATTAAAGACATTTATTTCATTTTCAACCACATGTTAGCTGTTAATTATCTTTACAACCTCACATTCAAGCCAATAATTAATAATGTGTTAAAATTGATTCCTCTCGAATACATCTTTCAATTGACTATCTGAAAAAAGAAAAGAAAAAAGCGTATTCTCTTTTAACTAAACAATCTGCTGTCATGGCTCTTTCAAATATCACCTTTTTTATGTCTATTTCGTGTGCTATAGGTAGGAATGCATTCTTAATCTTAAAAGGTTTGTAACAGTTCTGTATTTTGTAATGGTTTGATTTAAATATTTTAGATTTATAATGAATTTTTTTAAAGAGTAGGTAGAAATTCCGTAAAACATGCTCCAAAATAACGTAGTCCCGACTCAAAAACAGGTTTTAACAAAAAATTAAACATATTTTTAGAGAAATTTGGAATTTTTTTGATGTAGATTAACTGCATTATCAGATTTTTCTTAAAAAATAGAAGAAAATAAGTCAGAAAATTAGTTTTGATTAGCAAGACATATATGATTGTGATGTTTAGATTTAATTTTCAACCAAAAAAAAAAAAAAGACCCAAAACTAAAAGAAGCTTTTGTTAACAACTAGCTAGGGAAGGTGGTGAAATTGAGAGTGAAATAAGAAACAAAAATAACCAACATGTTTGAGTCGACATTCCTCAGCTGTTATTAATCTTAAATCAAAATGCCGTTGTTACTTCTTGATCTTAAATGGTTTTTTCATGCATATAATAGGACTAGCGATATTACCTTAGAATAAATATCTGCTCTTGCTGTTATTTTCATGAATCTGAATTCCTTAATATATGCACTAGTACGTACGTAAGTACACATTCTTTATGTAATGTCTGCGATAGTTCAATTACTATATGCTTCTGCACGCCTGGGTTTTTGTAGCGAACAAATGGTGAGTGAATCAAGGTGATATAGTATCAAAAGCAGTCTTATAAACTAGGAGTAATATACTAAGAACAAGGAGGCAGTCAAACCTTCCCTGTTCACACATCCGAGGACTTCTATGTTTCAATTATTACTGAACCTATTACTGGATATGTCCGATATAACATAGCTCAAAGCAGTTAAAATATCTCACGCGGTTCAATACAATTTAACCAAGATGACCAAAAAACACACTTCAGCTTTTGCATATTGGCTTAATACAGCCTGAGCCAAAGATATGATCCCATATACAGAAAAGCAATAACTAGAGTCAGAGACCGGTGCGTATCAGTTTGCCACATTGATCAACCAATGGGATGACTTATTCTACTCAAGCTTTACCTTCGGGCTCACCTTTAGGTCTAAAGCGCCTCAGTGTGTCTCTCTTGCTTAAGCAATGTCTGGACTACGGCCGTATATTGGACATGAGAGTCCATCGTCAGGGTCGGTCCAAGAGTACATAATGTCCGATCAGTGTCCGTATGATTCTCTTATAAGACATGACTAACACACAACACGACCATCCAATCTGTTCTAAAATGTTTAATGATTCTCTATCATTGGAACATTGTTCATCCGTTGTTCAGCTCGCACGAACAGTTTATGAACTTTAAACTTGCCTGATTTGTATCCGTCCGAATTTTTTATGCTTAGTGACGGATTTTAACGATTGTAGGAAATATAATCGTTTGTCCACGTGACAACTTTGTCGTCGCTAGCCGTCGCTAAATTGGTGTCCAATGTCGTCGCCATACTCGACGCTATTTGCTTAGCGTCCACATAATTTGTGACGGCTTTTGGCGACGGCTAGCGACGGCCAGCGACGACCGTCGACGGTTTTTTGCCGTCGCTGTTTGAGCCGTTTCTTGTAGTGTATAATAAATAACCAATTAAAGGAAAATTTGTACATCTAGCTCATTTTTGTAAAGGCATTACATATTTAGACCTATTTAGAAAGTAATTATGAATATAGGCCTACTTCACAAACAAATTATTTTAGCTGACGATTTTTCTAAAGTTGTCGACTGCTAATTTTTGAAAATTTGCCAACACAAAAGAAAGTGAATTTAGTTGGTAATTTTTGGAAAATCACCAACTAACTTCCAATTTTTTTGTATTCGCGACTTTTCAAAAAGCGCCAGTTGGCGACTTTACAAAAAGCGCCATTTGACGACTTTTCAAAAATCACTAACTAAAATTTGGGCACATGGCCAAAAGCGGCATATTTTCGTAACTAAATTTAAAACATGCCTAAATATGTAATATATTCTTAAAACAGTGGAAAATTAGCAAATTTTCCTTAATTAGAATGTAATATTTGAGCAAAATTTAAGTCGTATAAATTATTGATCCGCTTATTCGACTTAATTAGTCGGGTAAATTGGTGTTTTGTGGTATGGTGGAATTTAATCACACTTAAGTGATTAAATTGGGGTATGCATAATTAATTGTGAAATTTGTGCCATAAAGGATAATATTGATTTTGAGAGAAAGTGGATAATTATAACATTTAAAATATTAGCAAATGTTAATACAAGTTGTAGTATTGAAATAATGAAAGTAAATGTGTTCTATACAATATTTATTGGGTTAAAACCATTTTTATTATGGTTTGATAACAATAATTGTAAATAGTAGGTTAACAAAACAATTGTTGGAATTTTGGGTATAAACATGTAATATTGTGTAAATCATAGAATTCGAAGCTAATTGTTTTATAATTAATAATAAATACAAAAATATGTATTTTAACATGTTTAGTGATTTGTTAAGTTAAAGATGTGCCAATTGTAATATTTATTTTTGTTTGTGTTATAAAATTATACAAATTTAAGTAAAACGTCTAAATATGTGTAACTTGTGTAAATTTGTTGTAAAATGTACATTTTGTGTAAAAATGAAGATTTAGAAACAATAGACTTTAAAATGTTGTCAACAAAATTAGTTAACGATGTTTTATATTTAAATTAAGATTTTGATGGAAATTATTATGTAAGACTTAGTTTTGTTTAACTAATTATGTGTTTATAGGCTTAATTAGTTGCTTAAATGCCTAATTGGGTCATTAGGTGTTTGATTGGCTTAATTTGTACATAATTGCAAACTTAGGAAAAGATAATTATGGAGAAAGAGGAAAACAACGTAGCCTTCCTCATTTTCTTCCTTCACGTGTAAATCAAAACTAAAAAAAAACTAAAAATACACAAACCACTTCATCATAAACTAAAATTTGCCTCCAATCCACCTACAAACTTAAGATTTTGATTGTCTAAACTTAATAGCGACAACTAGTTCAAGTATAGGCACAAAGAGTTATGCGTTTCGGTACGACCGGAAAGTTAGCTCCTCACTTTACAGGACCATTCCCGATTACTATGCGTATTGGGCCTGTTGCACATAGTGTATCCCTTCCAGCTCATCTATGTGGTATCTATGATGTATTTTATGTTTTGTAGCTCAGGAGGTTTCTTAGAGATTCAGATTTAGTTATCAATCCTTCGAGCAGCTTGATACTGAGTTATAATTTTATGATTTATACATCGTTCAACATCCTTTTAGGATTCTTAATTTGGATGTGAGGTGCCTTTAGAGTAAGGATGTACCCCTCGTGAAGGTTCAATGGTCGGGTAATCCTAAGGACTGCACCTGGAAAATCCGATAGTTTATTGTGCATATTTATCCTGATTTTCTTACTTCACATGACGAGGCTAAGAATTTATCTATTTGTGCTTATTGTGTCTTATCGTGAGTGTACACCCTTGTGCATGTTTTATAACCCGAATTTTGACATGCTGAATTTTCTTTAAAAATCCAAATCTATTGAAACCATAGCTGGTTTATCTGGTATCCTGCAAAAAGTTAAAGATAAATATATCATAGCTCATAATAGATATCTCACAGCGAAAGGAGATAAAATACAATCGTAAGTAAATACTCATCAATATAATGACACTATCTAACTAGTGTCTCTACTACAGAGTCTCAACCACTGTCTAACCCGCAGGTTTGTTATAATGAGGAAGTTAGAACAAAAGGTTCTAGTGAATGACTAAATTATACTTTCTACAAATAATATTATATATATTGTTATATCACTGGTTTATCTTTATTATGTTGTTCAGGTTTATTTCACATTATGCTTTTGATTTCTCCGCATAAATCGTACATAACTATTCGCCAACAGATTAATTTAATAAATAATTTATTTGTAGCTATATACCCAATATCAAGATACTACCCATAATACCCTCTATGAATCCTCGTCGTCATATTATGAAAAACATACTGGACCTCCATCTCCACACTAAGAAAGCGTACTAGACTATGTTACGAAGGCATATCACCAATGCCACTCCATTAAAGCGTACTTGGCTATGCACCAAAAGCGAAAAAGCATCTACCGATGCGCCATAAGGGCACCCTTATCCCTGAGTTTCTCCATGAAACCCGGTCGGAGCTTTACATATACCTGTAAAGGACAGTCTCATTAGGCCTACAGGGTAGATATCTAGGTCTGTCTCTTCGGTGGTTCTCCAAGCCCCTACTCCAGCCTACCCCCAATCTAATGAAAGATTATTAAAAGAGCCAAATGACTGCCCTGCCATCCAATGTGGTCCCTCATCCAATGACCCAATAGTAAAAGAAAATTGACCTTTTAGCTTAGCTCCAATCTTTCCCGCACGCGCTCCGACTGATGATGAAAAGTATTCGATGACCTGCTATACTAGTTGGGTCCTGACCAGGAAGCCTCCCTCCATGAGGCAACCTCTGAATCATCCTAAGATCATCCTCTTATCAGTCATTAGGTTGTCCATTATTAAAGATGTAGCCAAGGAAAACTCACCGGATGAAACCGTACAAAACATGCCTCTGTGGATATAACTTCATTAGGCCTGCCACACAGCGCCATCACAGAGTATCCTCACGTCCCGTAGAAGTTCTATAGTTCCTTGCAATCCCGTCGAATAATTTGGACGTGCTCCTATCCTGTCTCCTGATACCTTCGATGATCTACCCCGTTTGATTCTTCATCCTTATGGAATGGACCAAACACATATCGTTATTTTGTTAGACCACATATCTAATTTATTCTTATGCGTTTTGATAACTTTTCATTTTTCGTCGATTTACAATATTCATTAATCTATTTAGTTGAATTTTATTAATTTAAAAATAAACTTTGCTGCTTACAAAAGAATATTGCCTAATTACACGGTCACCATAGAATATCTTTAGGATTGTTAAAGTTAATTTCCAAATTCATGTTTATTTATAATAAACATTATTCCTTACTTTTCACTTTCCAAATTATAACCTTTGTGTTACAATCTTTCTTACATATTATTGTCACTAAACGGGTCTTATTATATTCCAATTATAAGTCAATTATAAGCCTTTTTCTTTCTATAACTTCATTCAGTTATGTTACTTTTCTTTTTCCATCTTTACCATTCATTCTTTCAGTAGGCATATTCAAATTGATTAGTTATTAAGGTTTTAATAAAATCCATTTCCCTAGTTTTAGGTAAATATTACAATAGGAACTCATGATCACAAAACATTCCTTTCTTATTTTTGAGGTTGTCAAATCAGCGTGCAATACGGTTAATTCCTTATTTCACACTAGTCTTCATTTATTCATATTTTTAGTTTGCAATCAAGTTTCATTTTTTTTCTTTGATTACTAAAACTATACAAATACATTTCTTCTTCTTTCCTAGCCAATCAATCTTAGCTAGTACAAACTCTCAAGTTTTATTAATGTATATTAAATACTGTAAAGTTTGACTTAATTTGATTTACTTCACTTTTCTTTTAATCTCTATATTTCTGCACTATTTTCATTTAAATCTGAAAAGGTATTTCTTACAAATAATATGTAAATTTACAAATCTTCCAATTTATTACAATATTGACACAATATGTTCTTTTAGTCCCAATCTTTATTTTTTTCCCTTGTTGTTCATAATGTCAATATATTTGCATATAACTGCAATTCAATAATTTTATGCCTATCCATAATTCAATTATTCAATTTGCGCATAACCACAATTTTATTCAATTTCCGTGGATAACTAAAATTTGACATAAACGGTATATTCTGACGCTGAAGAGGGGAAAGAAGAAGAAGATGAACATATTGTAAATTTCAGCAAGAATCAATTGATACAAAAATTACTATTATTGAAAAATGTAATTTGATCCACTCACCTGATTGCGTACAATTCTTAATCTGATTTGGATCTGCGTTGCTTTTATTTAAATTCGAATATGTTGATTTGTCTGGATGGGGGATCTGAGCATTTATAACTTAAATCTATAATATTGATCTCCAAATCTTGAGTCAGAAATCCTAAAACTAATATATTTATTTTCCAAAAAATTGAAGGAGAAAAGAAATGGTAGAGCATGGCGCCCTCTAAGAAAATATGAGTTGGAGGTTAGTCCCTACTGGTCTATTTACAGGTGCTCGGAAGGACCTCTTCCGTTGGATTGAAATAAATAGTTTCAACTAAATAGTTAGAGGGTAGGTGGTTATTTGTCCATTGCATTCCAAAATTTTCAATTAATATGAGTTGGAGGGTAACAATTAATCCGCAAATTTGAACTTGTGGTGGAAAAAGCTACGCTTAGGGTAAGAGAAGAAGAAGATAACTTTGTATAAAGAAAATGAATATGGTTTAAATGTTTCCACATGAGATAATTAGTTGAAAATAGTCGTTTGTGTCCGATGCATCATAAGCCAGCGGTTCATTTATGATGCTTCCCCCAAATAGTGCAATTGTAATTGTAACAATCAAGATTTTGAACCTTCAAAAATCGACATTTAATACATCCAAGTACTCAAATGCAGGAATTTCAAATGTTGGAATCCGCATGCTTGGGATTATAACATTTGTAGTTCCCGCATTTGAGTACTTGGATACATTAAATGTCGATTTTCAAAGGTTAAATGTCAATTTTCAAATGTTGAAAATCCAGGTCATTACAACGTGGTATCACCGCTTTGGTTTCTACAAAGTTATGAGATATAACTCGTTAGATAACTCACTAGAGATCGTGTAACACCCCACACCCGCTAAGGTCACTCACTAAGGGAATGCCTTAACTTCGGTGGAGTATTTTTAAGTGAATATAGAACAGAAAAATTACAACAAGACAGATATAAGTAATACTTGAAATTTAAAACATCATTTCATTGCAGCAGAAGGTAAACATGTTTGGTTACATACCAAAAACCAACAAGAGTCAAGTACAAAATATCCATCTCGATAAAAACATAAGTACATAATCCCACTACATACTAATAGCCATAATAGAAAAGATAAGCTGAGCTTTACATCAACGGTCCAAGCTCCAAAAGATAGATAAAGCAATCTGATCAAAGCCCACTAGTGCTAGGCCCAACCTGAGGACCTGAGGGGGGGAAAAAGATAAAAACAATGGGGTCAGACATAAGTCTGAGCGAGTCCTATAACTTTAACAATACAATCATTAAAGTAATTAGGGTATGATATAAACTTGGTACGGTAACGACTGGGGATAAATGACTACACTAAGCAACCAACTAGACATAGGAAGAACCAAGATAACGGTAAAGACGCATCTACCCACCCAATGATAATTACTAAACTGCACCACACCAGTCATTCCTAACTTAAAGGTTGATCCCACCCAAGGACTTAGAAAATTTAACTAGTAGTTTCGTGTACCCCTATCTCCACTAGGTGTACCCACTACTCCACAAGCGATCGACTTCCTAACGTAGATACCCTTGCTGGCCCCACAGTGGGGTGTATCACTTCCCAAAGTGGCAACCCGATACAACCAACGGTGCACGGCTTATACCTACACGATGCAACAACGTCTTACATACCAGCCCGGGCCCACACACGCATATGAAACCCGTTGGACTTGCGTTGCCACCGCTACCCCGTTTTGGCCTCTTATAGTCAAGCCCAGTACGCGTGTCCCGTCCTCGACATGGGTCGAGCCCACAAAGATACATATGGGTTACTGGTTGAAATGGGCCCCCACAAGCTATCCCCCTAAGCTTGCTACCTCTAGTGTATCCCACTTAACCCTTTAACCATGTTTAATTACATGTTTCCACTTTGGTTAAGTATTCTAATCGTATTTTCTATTGCCACCCAAGGCAACCACTAGATTTCCACATGCCACCCAAGGCACCCACTTAACCCCTCATGCCCCACTACATGCTTATCTGGTTAAGTGTTTCTTAATTGATAAAGACCGTAACCTTTGTAAAGACCTCTCACATTAGACTTTCTTTTATGGCAGCTGGATTTGCCGGTCGGGTCCGGGCAACCTTACGCCATAACAGAGTCTAACCTCGTGTCTTTACACTTGTCACGTATTTTGTTTATGCCTAAGATCTCTCACATTGGGCCAATCATTTATAGCCACTGGATTTGCCGGTCGGGTCCGGGCAATCTTATGCTACAAAAGGGTCCAACCTCGTGTCTTAGTCGATTAATTACACCTAATTAATCACCCCCATATTTTGAATTAATTTTCCCTAATTAATTCCAATTTAATGATGTACATAATTGACTCAATTATATCCATCCACTTATGGTATGCAACATCATACCAATTTCACCACAATTTTGTTAACATGAATATTAACCCCATCGTTCCCCACGTAATACGCTAATATGACATACTTAAAAGGGAAGATTCATCATAAATACAATGGGTTCAACTTAGCATAACATTAGCATCAACATGAGTTTTAAATGTGTCAACTTGCATATATGACCATAGCATCAAACCCAACTAGCACAAATAATCAACCCAAACTTGCATGAATCACATATGTCATAAAGAGGGTAACTTGCATAGATGTTCATGTCATAGACCTATCATAAAGGGATAAACTTGCATACATGTCATAGGTCTAAAAAGGGATGAACTTGCATATGTT
>JASFAX010003697.1:0-41758 GCA_030737875.1 Allium sativum
AATCTCGGTGCCAACTTCCCAGTCTTGCCAAATCTGATTACCCCCCGCATTGGAGAAACTCTTAAATAAACATAGTTGCCAACGGCAAATGGTATATCCCTTCTTCTCACATCAGCATAACTTTTATGTCGGCTCTGTGCGGTTTTCAATCGCTTCTTAATGAAATCGACTTTATCCGATGCTTCTTGAATCATATCGGGCCCTAACACAAGTCTGTTGCCAGGTTCTACCCAACATGTGGGAGATCTGCACGGTCTACCGTATAATGCTTCAAATGGAGACATTCCCAAACTTGCTTGATAGCTATTGTTGTAAGAGTATTCGGCTAAATGTAAGTGATCTTCCCATGAGCCTCCAAAATCGATAACGCAAGCCCGCAGTAAATCTTCTAGAATTCTATTCACCCGCTCAGTTTGGCCATCTGTCTGTGGGTGGTACGCGGTGCTTAGATTCAATTTGGTTCCCAATTCTGTCTGGAATGCTTCCCAGAATTTGCTAGTAAACAGAGGGTCTCTGTCACTGACTATATTGAGTGGCACTCCATGAAGTTTAACTATTTCTTTGAAGTAAATCTGTGTTATACTTTGAGTCGTTCTGTTGGATCGGACAGGTATGAAATGGGCAGTCTTCGTGAAGCTATCTACGATTATCCATATACTGTCGTTTCCTTTTCTAGTTCGAGGCAAACCATCAATGAAGTCCATCGAAATTTTTTCCCACTTCCATCCGGGAATTTCCAATGGTTGTAATAATCCAGCCAATTTCTGCTGATCACTCTTGACTAGCTGACAAGTGGGGCATCTACTAACATATAATGAGATATCTCTTTTCATCGCCTTCCACCAGAATGTGCGCTTGATATCGTTATACATTTTGCTCACACCGGGATGGATACTTAATTTGGACTTGTGGCATTCATCAAGCACTTCTCTTTTTAGCTCGGAGATGTCAGGAACACAAATTCTTCCTTTTAATCTCAAAACCCCCTCACTATCCACTTGGAAGCTGGAGTCTATGCCTTCATTGATCCTTTTGATCATTACTTTTACAAAATTATCCTCTTTTTGAAGGGTCGAGATCCTGTCGATTAAAGAAGACGTAATGATAAAACTGGCAATGATTTCATTCTTTCTGCTGAGCGCATCGGCTACAACATTGGCTTTCCCTGGAGTGTATAGAATTTCAAAATCGTATGCTGCAAGGAATTCTAACCAACGCTGTTGTCTCAAATTTAGATCTTTCTGAGTGAACAGATATTTCAAGGATTGATGATCGGTGTATAGTTCGAACTTCTCGCCCAGTAAATAATGCCTCCAGATTCTTAAAGCAAACACGATAGCTAATAACTCAAGATCATGAGTTGCATAGTTCCTTTCATGCGGCTTTAGCTGACGGCTGGCATAAGCGATCACTTGGCCCTTTTGCATTAGTACTGCGCCTAGCCCTCTGATAGAAGCATCTGTCCATACTGTCAAGTCTTGATTACCTTCTATGATTGTCAATACTGGAGCAATTGTCAACTTCCGTTTCAGCTCGTGGAAAGCTTCTTCACATTCGGGAGTCCATTTGAATTTCTCATGCTTCTTGGTAAGCTTTGTCAATACACCAGATATCTTTGAAAAATCCTGAACGAATTTCCGATAGTAGCTAGCCAATCCAAGGAAACTTCGAACTTCTGTGGGAGTAGTAGGTTGTTTCCAGTTCTGAATCGCTGTAATTTTTCTTGGATCTATAACAATCCCTTCTTTTGATACGACATGGCCTAGGAACTTAACTTCATTCTGCTAGAAGACACACTTAGAAAAAATTTAGCTTTCAAGACATTTCTCCTTAGAATTTTCAACACTTGTTCTAAATGTTTTGCATGCTCGTCTTCCGACTTGGAGTAGATTAAAATGTCATCGATGAAGACTAGAACAAATTTATTCAATACACCACGGAACACTCTGTTCATAAGATCGACGAAGTATGCCGGAGCGTTACACAAGCCGAACGGCATTACTAACCATTCGTAGAATAAATCGGGACCCCTAAAGGCTGTTAAAGGAACACAGTCTTCGGCTATACGTAATTGGTGGAAACCTGTAGCTAGGTCCATTCTGGAGAATACTGTTGCTCCATTTAATTGATCTAACAGATCATCTATTCGGGGCAAGGGATATTTGTTCTTCAGTGTCTGTTTATTGAGATCTCGGTAATCAACGCAAAGTCTTAGAGTACCGTCTGATTTCGGGACAAATACTACTGCTGCTCCCCAAGACGAAAAGCTCGGTCTGATCAGACCTTTCCAAAGCAATTCTCGTGTTTGACTACTTAACTCTTCTTTTTCTTTCGGGGCCATTCTTCTTATTGGATGTACTACTGGTCGGGCGTTAGGAATTAGATCTATCCTTAATTCAATTTCTCTTTGCGGCGGCAAGTTTTCTACTTCTTCAAACACATGCGCGTAGTTTTTAACGACCGGTATCTTTTCTAATGAAGGGGAGTAACTTCTAAAGAAGACCAAAATTCTGTTCTATTTATTTCTGGACCGTGGCATGGTATATATATAGGTCCAAGCTTCGTTTCGACTTTAACGATTCTCTCGGCACACCTAACTTCGGCCTTATATTTTGTCAACCATTCTAAACCGAGAATAACATCAAATTCTGACAAATCCATAACGATTAAGTGGATGGGAAACTTGTAACGTGAATAAGAGATAGGCACTCTGCAGTATAAGCTGAGACTAACAGAACCTCCTATCGGGTTTTGAACTTTAGTTGCTTCTTTTAGAATTCTTTGCTTCAATTTTAACTTGTGAACTATATTACCAGAAATGAAGCTACGTGATGCACCAGTATCAAAAAGTACAGAAATAGGAATATTTTTAATGGTAAGGGTACCTCCCAAGACGTCGGGTTTACCTGATCCATCGGTGGTAGCTGGCGGGGCCTTCCCGTCATACACATGAGCCACTTGTGCATTCTGCTTCAGAGGACAGTTCCTGCTATAGTGCCCCTTCTTATGGCAGTTGTAGCATTCGGCTGAGTCATTTGCCTTTGGCTTCCTTGGGGCTTTGCATACATTAGAAAAATGACCTGGCTTCCCGCAGTTGTAGCAATTTCCTTTGGGGATCTTTGCAGGTTTCTGAGTAGCGGCCGCTATAATGCTAGACTCGGGTTGATCTGCTGAAGCCTTGCGCTTATTTCTAGCTTGGCTTTTGGCGCGGTCTTGGCTAGCGTGTCTTTCATCCATATCTTCCTAATTGCAAGCCATTTCTACTAATTCTGAAAAGGAGAGTTTGATGTTGCTCATAGCTCTGTCATGGTACTTGCGCTTTAGCCCAAATATGAATCTCTTGTTCTTTGCTTTGTTGGTCATAATAAGCTCTGGAGCATAGCGCGACAACTGGGTGAACTTATTAAGGTAATCCTGAATAGAAAGATCTCCTTGCTGGAGATTAGCAAACTGCTCTCGCATCCTCTCTAGAGCCTGTTCAGGTACAAACTTCTCATTGAACATAGTTTTGAATTGCTCCCAGGTCTTGACAGTACCTGCTGCATCTTCTGAGGTAATGGCATCCCATCACAGCTCTGCTTCCTCCTGTAGGAGCCAAATACCAAGTCGTGCTTTGTTGTTGGTTCCCATACCGATGCCTTCAAAGATTTTCTCACAGGTCTTCAACCAAGCTATAGCCTCGGTCACTGTACCTGTGCCAGTAAAGGGTTTTCCCCCAAGGTTCCTATACCTCTTTGCTACTTTGTCTAGCTCAAAGTCTTCGGGTGCTGGTGGCTGAACAATAGGGCCTTCCACAACTACGGGGATATTCCCCCGTCCTCCTGCTGCCTCTCCTCGGCCTCCACGGCCTCCTCTAGCTGTTGCTGCTCGTGTAGTCATCTTAGAGAATACTGTATAAGAAAGAAAAGAGTCAAGCTCACAGATTTGATAATTTCATTTATGATAAAGCAAGGGAACATAAGGAAAGATATTGATGATGTACTGATCATATTGTTTTGCTAATCTGCTTAGCTCATTATAGGACATTGCTAATCCTATCTCTAATGAGCTACTCGCATTAGAACACTACTGATTCTATTCTGACGAGGTGTTTAATGTGTTAGATCCCGAAACTAAGGTTAACCAAAGCTCTGATACCAACTGTGACGATCCCAAAATCCGAGGGGCGGTATTAAGGATAATCATTGGAATATAACACATTAATCATCATAGCAGAGTATAGATAATAGCAGAAATAATAAATAGAATAATTTTACATGGATATGACAGCGGGATCACAACATGTAATAACATTAGAATAGCATAGCGTAGGTTATAACTTAGTAAATAAAAGGAAGTGATCAGTCATCATCGCCAGAGGCGGAATACATACATGCAGTGAGACATAATAAGGGTATCAGTCTACATCGCCGAAGGCGGTACATATACATACAATAAGAAATACGGAAAGTAAATCAGTCTGCATCGCCCGTGGCAGAATCATAATATAAGTACAATAATGGCGGAAAATGCCAAAGTCTTCTCTGTGAAGTCAGCCTCGCCATGAGCCAAAAATGCACTCTATGCAACCGTGCAGAGCCAAAAACAACCTGTCACCTGTGAACTAGGCTGCCCGTGTGAAAATAAGGGCACCCGCGTTTGCAAAGTGAAACAAACAACGAGTCAGTCATGGGGACTGGTATGAGTAATCTATTTAACAGTTTAAACAACAGTGATAAGCAGATCATAGGACCACGCCACTTTCGCGGAACGGGTTTACTCCAGTGATTGCTAGTGCATTTAAAACAAAGTAAACTCTTTTAAAACAACGCAATGCTTTTAAAAAAGAATGAAGCCATTATAAGACTCAGGTCCCATCACACAATGCAACGCAAGCCGAAGGATAGAGTTTTACCTTATAATAGCCAAATATGCTTGATACGTATAAAGCAAAATCATTTGATATTATTACTAGTTCATATATGTTTCAAAAATGAATAGCATCATAAATATCAATCATAGACGGCATAAGTGCCCCATACCACTATGTCGCCATACTAGTTCTATAATCAAGTCCGTTATTTCGTATTGGAAATTGGATTTCCATCATGAGTCGAGGCAAGGGGCAAGCTCCTCTCCGCTTCGAGACACTCTAGCAAATGCCTCAGGACTACGCACTCTGGGCAACCCTGGATTCGGCTGGGCCGGTCCTCTCTTACGTTTGAGGATTAATTATGCATGAACACACGTTTCCCGGTCCTTACAGACCTATAATCGAGGCGCCTCGCATTCCAACAACCACAAAGGTGAAAAGTAGATATAAATGTTAGGGCTGGTAAGTCACTGACACCACCATAGCAAGAAAGAAACGTCGTGCTCTCCCAGCGGTCCGTATCCCGTTTTTAACTCATACCGGGGTGCGAGGCTCGCGAATCTACGAAATACACAAAGCCAGGTCACGTAGACCGTGCTTTGATCATCTTCCACAAGACTTTGCTTTACAACAGAAGCCTTGATCACAGCATCTTGGCATGCCACATAGGCAGTCCACTCCATACGATTGATTTCCATCGATATATAACCTCTAAGCTCATACGTCTCAGAGAAGGGCGTTAAGCAAAAAGAATAAATTCTCCGCCGCCAAACAGATATATATTTAACAGAGATCAATCAGTATAGAACAAAATCCAATGTCAGACACACATTCCATTTACAAGTCCATTCTGGGTCTGAACGAAACCGGAGGCGTCAATTCCTCGCATATCCGTACAATCAACACATACGTTCAGACGGCTACCACTTCCGTCCCCTTCTGGTAGCTACTCCGGTCAGGAACCTCAGTAGCGCCCATCCAACTGATACGAAGATCGTCGGTCTTGAATCGTCTTTGCATTTTCCAATTCGAATCGCTCGATAAATTATTTGAAATGAGGGTTAGCTCGGCCTTTTCAAATAATTCACGTCATTAGAATTTAAATCGATTATTTCTATGGTTATATTATTCGACATCCATCTTTCAGTTCTTTAGTGTTATTTTCGTGTTAAGCACATACAACCATCAAATATCAAACAATTCAAGCCCAATTGGTTTATTTGCAATCTATGTTGCTAATAATATTTTATAACGATTTTTCGCCATTTTTATTTATTTAAAAATGGCCATATTTAATTAAACGACGTTTCAGGTCGTGCCGCGGCACTGGCGCTGCTTTTCCCCTAATTTGTTTTACACATATCGGAAAATCTATCCGTTGGATTTCTACAAAGTCTATATCAGTGGGAAGATATTTCCAAAGCGAACCCAACGGTTCCAGTTTCGTGAGAATCCGACGGTCGGATCTCCCACACTAGTCGTTTGAAGTTACGGTTTCAAAATTCGAACTGCAGCGTCGTTATTCGATTTAATTTAATTATATTTATATATAGATATAAACGACTCTGGCGCTGTTTTTCTTCAGATTTGAATTAACCATTTCAGACAATCCAACCGTTGGATTTTTACAAGGTTGGTGCTGTTGGAAAGATATTCCCAAGGCGAACCCAGCGGTTGCGGTTTCGGGAAAATCCGATGGTCGGATTTCTCGTACTAATCGTTTCAAATTACGATTCCGAAACACGAACTGCACGGCCTCTATTCCTTTTAATTATATTTATATTTTTATATATAAATATAGTTCATTCTATAATTTCAACTATAGTTCATTCTACATTTTCAACTTCGTTTTTACTTCAAATATTTCACTAACGCCTTAATATTTCGAAAAAAATCGCCATAACCTCCTTTGTACGGGGAGGGGTTTGGAAATTTGTTGGGCCGTATTAGGTACCCAATAAATCCTAAAAAGCATTCACATATTTATAGTGATATATTCTGGTGTTTACGGGGGAGCATGTATAGATGATCACTCCATAGAATAAATTCTCGTCACCCCGTTTCCGTGTGGAAATAAATAGTCCATGTGCCGTATCTAATAACTAGAGCGACGTGATTATTGTCAACTCCAGACCCGTGTGGGGTTTTTATTAATCTGGCAATTTATCGTTATATTTTATATAGTCCATATCAGTCATCAGTTCAACCTGTAGTACATAGTCATCGCCATACAAGCCTCTCGCTCGTATGGTAAATCTTCCACCTCGTCACACAAGCTCCAATTGCTTATGTGGAATATGATGAAGTATGCCTATCGTCATGAAGTATGCCATGTAGTGTAGTTCAAAATTAATTGTTACTATCCTATGGCGACGTTTATTATTTCACACAGAATAACCAGCACTCCGCATCCAATGGCATTCACAGGGGTTGATATATAAATAAAATTGCGCAGCCAACTCATCAAGGTTTACCTATTTGTCGGGCACACAAATAATTTCTTTACTCTACAGCTAATAAATTTTTCCTGTTCAACACATGAATATATATGCAGAACAAAGCTAATAATAATTTTTCTAGCAAACTATTATTTATTTCAACACGTGTGTATTTTAATCTAAGCGTATACATGATAAAAGAAATATTTTTATCGTTAAAAGTATTTATTCAACACGTGAATGTTTCTAACACTTCATATTCAAAATAAAGGTGTAGTTTTTATTGTCTATTCATTTTATTTTAAAATACGATAACATTCAACACATGAATTTCAACTCGACGAACGAATTGCAACTCAACACATGAATATTCTATATAGTTCGTATACATATAAAAATGGGATTTTTATCGCTAAAGCTATTTGTTTAAATTCAAATAATATTCAACACATGAATTTCAACTCAACGAATGAATTGCAACTCAACACATGAATATTCGATATAGTTTGTATATATATAAAAATGTGATTTTTACCGCTAAAGCTATTTGTTTAATTTCAAATAATATTCAACACATGAATTTCAACTCAACGAATGAATTGCAACTCAACACATGAATATTCGATATAGTTTGTATATATATAAAAATGTGATTTTTACCGCTAAAGTTATTTGTTTAATTTCAAATAATATTCAACACATGAGTTTCAACTCAACGAATGAATTGCAACTCAACACATGAATATTCGATATAGTTTGTATATATATATAAAAATGTGATTTTTATCGCTAAAGCTATTTGTTTAATTTCAAATAATATTCAACACATGAGTTTCAACTCAACGAATGAATTGCAACTCAACACATGAATATTCGATATAGTTTGTATATATATAAAAATGTGATTTTTATCACTAAAGCTATTTGTTTAATTTCAAATAATATTCAACACATGAATTTTCGATATAGTTTGTATATATATAAAAATGTGACTTTTATCGCTAAAGCTATTTGTTTAATTTCAAATAATATTCAACACATGAATTTCAACTCAACGAATGAATTGCCACTCAACACATGAATATTCGTTTCACATATGTAATTTATTTCAACGAATGAAAATTATTCTAACACATAAATATTTTAGAAAATTTAGGCAGCATAACGGCAGGGTAGTTAAAACCGGGACTGTCCCTAGTACGGCTCCTCGATCTACCTTAAAACCTCGCGGTTTTTGACAATGGGGGATCATGCATCTAGTTCGCACGCAGGCGGCATGTTTTATTTTCAATTCCACAATCCTATTCTGATTTGTTTCAACCACAAGAGGGTATTTTTCAACCACAAAGGTATTTTTCAACCATAATTTCAACCACAAACAATTATTTCCAACGATTCGTCATACCATATAATATCACGTCAATCACAAGCAATAAATATCGTCCATGGTCTGTGGACGAGGGGAGTATATATATATATATAATATAATAATTCACTTGCATTTCATCACAATTCAAAGCATATATGTTTCATTCAACGCTTGTATAATTTATACATCGCTAATATAACTTATACAACACATGTACATGAGGTATACAATGCGTATATAATTTACACTTCGCTTATATAATTTATACAACACGATTTCATTCACACAATTAGTTTAGATTCCTCACATTGGTTATTGCAGTGCTAAAAATCGTAGGAGATCAGAAAAATCTACGGCTTCTTCTATAATGTAGAGAGCCTCCTTACGGTCACGGTGTCTCCTGTTTCATCGAGTTTCGATCACATAGCAAAAAGATACGATTTTTACAAGTTTGCGAAACTTTATAGTGTAAAAATCAGTTGAAAATAGAGTAGTCGTATACCTCCTTCGAGCGCTCGAAACTAGGTTTAAATTTTTCGGCTAAACCATGTAGCGATAGGACGAACGACCAGTGCTGCGTCGAAGAGGAAAGGAAGAGCTTCCCGGCGCTACCGTAGATGGTCGGATCGATGGTCCCTATCGACCACGGCGGCGGCGCAAAGTTCGAGCCTTCTCGGCTCTGTATCTCCCTCAATATTCAACGATAAATCTTGAAGTTGCTATGGATTTGAAGATCTCTGGATGCTCTACAAAATGGATCTTAGTTTGCTTGATTTCGTTGTGTGGTTGTGGAGAAATTGAAGAGAGAAGTTTGGAGCCTTTTTCCGCGTTGCGCCTGGAGTATCGACGAGGAAGAAGAATTCTGATTGGTCGGCTCCTTTTTATTTTAATTTATTTATTTCCAAAAATACCCCCTTCCACACATAAACTCGAAAACAAACCCAACGACTATCGCCCCTAGCTAATTACCCCCATTCCGGACACAATGGGATATGTTTCGTTGGCCAATTCGACTGTTACAGTCAGTTATTTTTCATATTAAAATATAAAACATTTAATATTTAATTTGAACGTACATTTCAATTTGCCAGGGCCAAAAACTGAATCGAAAAAATTCCAGAAAAATAAACCTAGCTTTGTTTTGACGATACGGTCCTAACAAAACTAGTTTCGTCGAATTCTGAGCTCGTTTGAAAAACGGCCATTTTTAGGTCGACCCATTTTAACAGAAATTG
Source organism: Allium sativum (assembly GCA_030737875.1). Taxonomy (NCBI): domain Eukaryota; kingdom Viridiplantae; phylum Streptophyta; class Magnoliopsida; order Asparagales; family Amaryllidaceae; genus Allium; species Allium sativum. The sequence continues at coordinate 9,895 of JASFAX010003697.1, forward strand.
ACCAATCACATTTTCTTTTGCCCCGCTCACATACTAGCTTCAAAAATTATGAAATTTGAAACTTAGCAATAATTTGACATCCCGGACCCAACAAAAGTGGTTTCGTCGAATTCCGAGGTCGTATGCAAAATATCAATTTTCAAGGGCTATATATGATATATAGCGACTTTTCTGAAAATTCCTTTGGCCATAACTTTTGATTTCCGTTATGAAATTTCGAGTTTTCAGATTTGTTAGAAAGGTATTCATAAACAGATTTAAATATTTTCAGTTTCGCTAAAATCCGTTATATTTTCCACCCGGTACAGTCAGACAAAGTTTGTATTCAAAATTTCAAACCTGCAATACCATACCAAATTCTATATTTTATTGAAATAGGCTATTTCAACAATTCAAATTCTTTGGTAATAACCTAAATTTAAAAAATTTAAATTGGTTCACATTTTCCGGGTTATTATAGTGCCCGAACCTTTTGCAATTATGACATTGTGGCTTTCCTTTGTTCCTACAATCCTTTTCTTCATGAGAGCTTTTTTTGCAAATTCCACGCCATTTATTTGTTCCTTCATCACTTCCTCTTCCGCCATAGGTACCTTGACCTCTTCCGCTGAATTTCTTCCTCTTCCTTTTCCAATCTGCCACCTCTAGAAGACTCGCCATTATTTTGCTTTATTGTTTTGTTATTGTTTGATTGAGTGGTGAGTTTGGATTGAAACACTTTTTCAACCGTCTTTTCTATACGGCGTAACAACCTTTGCTCGTAGGATCTAAGTGAACCCATCAAGCCTTGAACGGTCATGTTTGATAAATCTTTGGTTTCTTCTATAACAGCCACCATAGGATTAAATTTTCCAGTTAAACTTATCAAAATTTTATCAACAATTCTATGATAATCAATTATATCTCCACGAGACTTCATTTGATTCACTAATTCGGACAACCTATTAAAAATACTCATTCAAACTTTCATTTTCTTTCATTTTCAAAATCTCTCTTTAGAGATTAAAGTTTGACAGTTCTCACTTTTGAATCCCCTTCAAACTCTTATTGCAAGATTTCCCATGCTTCCTTGGCTGCTTTTGCTCTTATAATTCTTGGGAATATGGTGTTTGACACTCCTCTTTGAATCATTCTAAGAACTCCAGCATCTATGATTTTTTTTTCTTTTTTAATACTTCAGTTTGGGCTGCTGTATGTTCTGCCATAGTTGTTGAGTCTTTATATCCTTGTTTGATGAACTCCAAGACATTCAATGAGGCGAACAAAGTCTCCATTTTTACTGCCCCGAAATCATAATTTTCTCCTTCAAATAAAGGAACTTGGACATTGCTATAGGTGGAGTTGATGCTTGCTGAAGTATTGCTTAGAGAAGCCATTACTTTGCACTTTGTTTTTTTTAATTGCAAGGATCTAGGGCTCTGAACCATCATTCCTCCTTATGAACATGCGAGGCAATCTTAACAGTACCCAACACTCCTAAATACCCTTTGTTGTTGAACATTTAATTTTATACCATACCATGCTTCCTGCGATGTGTAGTTTTCAAAACTCCTCGTTGGTGACCTTTTAATCAAATAAATTGCACAAGAAATAGCTTCCACTAAAAAAAAAGTAGTCTCTTCTTCTTGAGAAGATATTCAGCCATCTCCATGACTGTTCGATTTTTTCTTTCACACACTCCATTTTATTGTGGAGTATGACAGACTGTTGTTTCATGTCGAACGCCATCGTTTAAACAATGTTTTTCAAACTCATTTGAAAGATATTCTACTCCACGGTTAGTTCTTAAAGCGTTGATTTTACGTCTTGTAAAGTTTCGACTTCTTTCTTGAAATCATTAAGCTTATGAAAAGTTTTTTATTTTTCTTTAATAACGTAAACCAAAGTTTTCCTTAAATAATCATCAATGAAAGAAATGAAATACCTATTACCTCCCAAAGATGTCACTGACATTGGACCATAAAGATTTGAATGAATAAGGTGCAACGGTCTTTTTTGCTCTCTAATAAGACTGTTTAGGAAATGAATTTCTATGTTGCTTCCCAACTTCACATTGTTCACGAACTCCATCAAGATGATCAATTTATGACAAACCTTTAACCATTTTCTTTCTTGACAGCATCTTCAAGTTGACATAATTTAAATGACCATATCTATCATGTCATAGCTTAGGGATGTTTTTATCGACATAAAAAAAACAAGACATGTTTTGCTTTGGAAGAGTTGAGTTAAAATGGATCATTTAAGGCTACTCCAACTCTAGCAATGACCTGATTATTCTTTGACAAGTGATAAGCCATATCATGGAAGTGAATATCATGTTCCTTCTTTAAAAGATAACATAACCTAAGTAAATTGTTTTTCAAACCAAGAAAAAAGGTAAATTTCAAACATTTTCTCCATTCTTTCAGTATTGGTTGTGAATTCAATCTCACAAATGCCACTAACTTTGTATGTTTTCCGTCTTCGACTTTAACTTCTTCATAATTATATTCATACAACTTTCAAAATAAAATAAAAAATTTGTTTGACATATATTTTCTGGTACCGCTATCTTTATACTAGGCATCGTCAAATTCTCCACATTTAGATACAAGCAACAAAGTTTCTTTATTATTCTGCTCTTGGTTTTTTTTACCAAGTAAGCATCATAGATTACACCAACAATCGTTTTCCGTATGACCTGGTTTATGCTAATTAAACATCCAAAATAGCCACAGTTATTTCCTCTTTGATTTCCATCTCCTCTACCTCTTGATATCTGATTATACCAATAATCACCTCTTTCATTTTCCTTGCTTAAATAATCACCTCTTCCACAAGCATATGTTCCTCTTCCTCTTGAGTTTCTTCCACGACCACGTCCACTGCCTCTACGATTTTTAAAATCTTCCTTCTTTTCATTAAAATCAATTTTGCTTGAAGTGCATGATCCAAATCTATATTTTTATTTTTCCTATTAAGTCTTTCTTTCTTCATGAGCTTGCAATGAACCCGTGAATTCATCAATGGTCATGGAATTTAGATCTTTGGATTCTTCAATGGCTACAACAATTTAGTCAAATCTAGAATCCAAAGAATGAAGAATTTTTTTGATGACACGAATATCATCCATAGTTATACCATTTATTTTTAATTGGTTAACTTTAGATAAAACCCATGAACAATAATTTGAAATGGGTTCAGATTCCTGTTTTTTATAGACCTTCAAACTTTCCTCAAAGTATTTGCAAACGAACACTTTTTACTTTATCATTTCCTTTAAAGGAGCTTTGCAAAATCTCCCAAACTTGTTTTGTAGAAGTGCCACGTTCTATTGTGCCAAAAGTGGCATCATATGTTTTTACTCCATGTTAGATAAAATCCAAAGTTTATTTTTTTTTCTCAATCTTCTTAAATTCTACTTTTGAACTTTTATCAATTCTCCCTCATCTTCAACTTTGGAATACCCATTTTCAATAATCTCATATGCTTATTGAGACCCAAGAAGAACTTTCATTTGAATACTCAATTTATCATAATTTTCTTTCGTTAATCGAGGAACAAAAAAGGAGCTGTTCATTTTAATCGAACAAGGCTCCGATACCAATTTGTAGAATATTGGAGAAGAAAATGATGAAAATTTAGAGGAAGAGGATTTTTTTATTTCTTGATTGCTTTCTTACATTGCCAATCTTTATCTCTATTTGTACATACCTCATTCTTATCCGAAAGAACATTCGAGATAAGAATATTCATGGGACACTTGTCTTATTCTAAAGCTCCCTTTAACATGCATGTTGACAAATGTCCTACATGCAACGCTCCTTAACATGCACCATGCCACCTTATGGGACACTTGTATCTCATGCATGCTTAGCTCCATGCATGTAGACAAATGTCCTAGACACTTATTAACATAAGGGAGAAACTACTTTAGATAGCATTTTACTCAAAAATGCTATAGAAACTCAAAGACAACACTTATAATAAAAGCGACCAATGGTTCTAATACTCATAACGTTTATATTTGATAAAAGATCATATTAGCAAAATAGTTTACCAAATAGAATTTGTAAAAGCATGACAATTTCTTATCAAAATTATACTATTGTATATTGACATAAATCAATTTATTTATGCTAAACTCATATCATATGAAATCAATATTATATCCAAGAATTGAAATTAAGTATTCAAAATTGAAATTTTTTATTTGGTTAAATTTCTAGAACGTTATAAAACCAAACATAAAAGACAATGATAATACCTTTTTTGGCTGGCGATATCCCAAATTTGAACCTATATAGCCTTATCATCTGAATGAATACTCCTCTTAGAAAACTGAACCCCGATTGTTGATTTGGATCCAAAATTACCATGTTATGGCTTTGATTCTGTCTACGGTGAAGCGACTTGTCTAAGATGGCTCGCAAGGATACAATTTTCCTGGATACGACTAAAGCGGGCTAGCGAGGTAGATGTTACAATGGATATGACCACAACAACGATGTCGTGGAGGTGGAAGTAAGCAATAATAGAGGTTGAAGTATGGGGTTGGAGCCTTGTGATGAGATGTTGTTGTGGTAGTCATGTTGGATGCTTCCTAGCGGTTAGGAAATCAGGGGTTTTCACTATTTTTGGGAGATTAAAGACTTAGATTTATTTCAATTAAATAGTGCGTCATAGGAGGTTGATTTTGATATAATTGAATTATATGCAGATCCCTGTTATCGGCTATGGATGGGAAGTTGAACCAATGTTGTATACTAACAGCACGCAGACTGATGGTAACAAACTTTTGTGACCTTTACTAACCATTGGATTGGAGATTGAACCAATGGGGGCAGGTTAACAAACGCTGATTGAACGTCATATCTTTTTTCCATAAATGCTTCCAGGCGCAAAAGAAAAATAGGTCAGATTTAGAAAAAAGGTAGCCGACCGCGATGGAGGAATTTATTTAGTGTGAGGAGCTCGGATTCATATATAGGTTTTGCTAATTTGGGGATCATAAAGATGTGGCATTTGAATTTTATTTAAATGTTAATTTTTAGCAAAGAGAATTATAAGAAATGTAGCACCCCAAATTTAATACACTATAACCATGCTTAAAGATTATAAATTTGGAACAATTTAATTAAATATTCAGAATTAAGTGGAACTAACATTACCTTTGCGTTCGTCTTGGAATTTTGGTTCAGATAGACCCCAAGTTTGCGTAAAACGAATAACGTATGAAGAAGTTATGGGCCTTAGAAATTTGTATACGTATAAGGGTTATATATAAATAAAATAAAAATAAATTCCAGAAAATCAGACGAAACGAGGCAGGAAAATGAGTGGGAAACAGACCCATTGGGGGACAACCCATGCTCAGCCCGGGTTGACCCATAGGTCGACCTAGGGGGTAGGTGGGTCTACCTATCCCTAATCCGGGCGGATTTGAATGTAAATCTGGACAGTTTTGTGAACTATATTCGTTGCTGACTTAACATGACTTGTACGGTTTGGATATAAAACCTATGATTTAAGGCTGAGGTTAGCTTTGTGCATCTATAAATAAGTGGCTTCTCCCATTCTAATTTACACACCATTTCTTCATACCTTCTCCCTTTGTAAATCTGTTCTCAAAATATAAACATATAATAGGGGAATGTTGCTAAAGATTGCATCAAACAAAACATCAGGCCTTGCATACCTACAACTTGGATTGGACTTGGACTTTTCTACGGCATAGTGCTATTTATAATAATCTTCACCAAGACACACTGTGAGTTCCCGTCATTTACAGATTTGATTTCTTAGACTTTGAACATGACAGTTAAATGAAACTAGTTAGGATCTATAGTGTTAGTAAAATAAACGTTATAAATCTTTTCACTGTTAATCACCTATATCGTTATGATCAGTTATACAAATGCATGTGATGTTGAATAATTAACAAGTTATAGGTATGCCCATGATGTTGGATAACAAGTTATATGTATCTATCTTCCTTTTTCCATTTTCTATGTTTTATGCTTATTTCCAGTCTTTCGTATATGTCTATGTGATTTGGTTTTATCTTCTTCATCTGTTTTCCTTTTTATTTTAGCTACGCTAGGCCTTTAGGAAGCCTATATTATACTCAATTTGAATGTGAGTATAATTGGGGCAATAATGAATGATATAAAATTTGGAATTTAGGCATATTATTAAATTGGAACTGATTGACTATACTTTGGGAAAAAGGATTAACATACACATATTTAGACTTTGCTGACAACTGACTAAAGGGGTAATATGTATATATGTGCTATAAATTGATAGAAATATATATATTATGCATAAACCTACATATGTTGAAATTTGGGAAAACTTGGTTGATGAATAATATGCATATGAATTGGACATGTTAAATTTGACTTATATCTGACATTATGTAAATGACATGTTAAGTACCAGATGTAGATTAATAACTTGAAATAATATGGAATTGTATACATCTAGGCAGGTATTTTGGGGTAGACTTGTACACACATAATGACTCATAATGTTACAACCATGCTTGTTAGTAAACCTAAACTTGCTAGGTTAAACATGAGTATTAATAAGCTTAAAGGTCCCTCGTTCTACCGTTGTATCGGGTTTTGGGGACTCTTATTTCCTAGTTTTGTGGGCACAAGCTTAGGGGGTTTGGCTTATGTCAATCTGCTGTTTGGAAACCATATCAGTCAGTATCCCTGTTGGTTTCTTATTAAAGGAGGCCTCTCACTAGGTAGGGGCTAGGGCACGCTTTACTGAACTGGATAGGAAGATGTTCATATGGGGTGGGAACGGGCACGTTGCGGCGAAGTCATGATCATGCATGGGTCTGACTAGGGAAGATAAGATGCTGTACACCAGTAAATAGGTCTGTGTTATATAGTTGTTGGGTAAGGGAGTGATACACCCTACTATCGGGCTTGTCACAGGGTATTTACGTAGCAGGGAGACGATCGCCTGAGTTGTAATTAGGGTACACCTAATCCTGCTGTTGTATGATTAGATTAACACCTAATATGGTTATGTAATTAGCGTACGCCTGATCCTACTGTTTAATCATGTTGTTTATTTATGCTGTTAATCCCACTGATATGTAATCGTGTTGAACTTGTTGTACTAGTATTGGTGCATACATACCTGTTATAGGATATAAATGTGAAGCATTACTCGATCATAAGTTTATTCCCATTATTCTTCTCCATTATACTATTATGTTTAGTTTAGTATACCTCCTATGACATAGTATCTTTCTCATCCATCCTTATTTACCTGTCTTGACATTTCTATTTTATGCATATTTGTAAATCACTGGAACCTGCCAGACTTTATGTATGACCCTTTTTTCTTCCTCTTTCTTCCTTTCCCCCTCCCTTAGGCCCTCAGAGTGGAAGCACTTAACAGTGACTAGGATTTCTCTTATATCTTGGACATGGATTTCTTGAGATGTACCGTTTTGATGTTCTTTCTACTTTAGTATGGCTTATGGCGAGGGATATGATTTTATGTACTCTGATATATTTTTTATGAGTTGGTTTATGAGACAGACTTGATGTAACTAGTTTTGTGAGACTATGCTTTATTTTGAATGATGAAGTTTAAAAAAATTCCGCTGCTACTTTATATATATCTTGTAAATTTTCTGTAATGATTACTTACTTCGCTTCACGGAAGTTAATGCATTCTCTTATGAGTGACATTAATGGACGTGGGGTGTCACATTTGGTTTCAGAGCTAAAGGTTACAAGATCAGAGAAAAAGTTTTTAAAACCATTCTCAAAAGAAAAGTATTTTCAAATAAAAATCTGTTAGTTTTTAAAGCATAACCCTTCAAGCCATAGTCAATATTCTCTCTCGATCTCTTCTTGAATCCGCTTTCTTTTCTTTTCAGCATATCTAGGGCACCCAATCTTCTCGAAGGCATTTCGTTATCGACATGGTTCTGTAGGTACCTTGAGGCTATGGAACGTACTGGAGGTCAAGGGGTTGCTCCTCCCCAAGCTGCAGCCGTTGTTCCTCCACCTTCATGAATAGGTAACTTTTCTATGTTGTGCAAAGATTTTTGCGTAATAGGAGGAAAACCATTCTGTGGTACCAAAAGCTTTGTTAAAGCGCGGAATTGGCTATGAGAGACGGTGAACTTGTTTTGACCTTTTGAGATTGACGACTGAAGGAAAATACAACTGGTTGCATGGCAACTTAAGGATGAGGCTTCCTAATGGTGGGAAGTAACACAGACAGGACAACCAATAGCGACTTGGGATGATTTCAGGCAGAGATTCAAAATGAAATTCTTGTCTAAAGCGGAAGAGGGATTGCAAATGGAGAGATCCTTGGCTCTAAAGAAAGGAGATATGACTGTAAAAGACTATGTAAACAAATTTAATCAGCTGGCAAGGTTCGGGCTAGACTTGGTGAATACGCCCCCCCCCCCCAACAAGAAGGAGCTTAGATTTGTGAGCGGGTTGAATAAACCTCTCCAAGGACTTGCTTTGTCTCATATACCAATGAGGGCAACTTTTTAAAGGTTAGTTGATATGTCACTTATGCACGAGGACGGTAAGGAAGAGAAGAAAGAAACTAAGATTGAGCAGAATAAAGGCAAAACAGAAATGGTGGCCTACGAAAGGAAAGCAAAAAAAGAAGGGTGGAAAGCCTGACAAGGCTCAAATTAAGAAAGATATCAAGTGTCATGGTTGCGGTGCTATGGGTCATTTTGTGAAGGATTGCCGAAAGACGAAGAAAGCCTGCTTTAATTATGGGCAAATGGGTCATTTCAGCAAACAATGCTCTAGAAAGCAAGGACAAGGGGCAGGAACTTCTAGACAAGTAGATGATTTGGAAGCTAATGGACCTGACCAAGGTTGGAAAGTTATGGTTGAAGGTTTGATTTCCCTTTTTGACTATCATGCTCGACCTCTATTTGATTCTAGGGCTTCACATTCATTTATATCAAGTTCTTTAGTAGATAGTCTTCTCCTTAGTATTAGTATAATCTTAGAAATTGTAGTGGTCTCAAACCCCATAGGAGGATCGACTCATTTATCCATGATGTGTAGGGGATTGAGAATTTTTAACTTGGGCATTGAGTTTGAATGCGGCATGTACGTGTTGTACTTTATGGGCTATGGTTTGATTTTATGCATGGATTGGCTAGCCATGTATGGTGCCATCCTTGATTGCGAAAAGAAAGTGGTTAGACTTCTTACTTTTCATGGTAGGACTCTCAAAATTTCTTATGGCCTACGGGAGTTAGTGATGCTCAGTTTTCTAGAATAACTTGATACTTCTGTTAACGACTTGTGATCTGTGCCCATGGTTAGAGACTACCTAAATGTGTTTGAGGAGGTGAAGGGACTACCTCCAAAGTGTGAGATAGACTTCCAGATTTATTTGGTAAAGTACGCAACGCCAGTTACTCTACCAGTGTGCCATAAGGTTCCTAGGGAAAGGAAGGAGCTCAGCAATCAAGTAGGGGAGCTATTCGAGAAAGTTTTTACTAGACGAAGCACTTCAGAATGGGGAGCTCTAGTCATCTTCGCAACTAAGGTAGATAGCTCACTTCATCTTTGTGTGGATTATAGGGAGCTGAATAAGCTCACTTAAAAGTTTAGGCACCCGCAACCAAGAATTGATGACATATTTGATCAACTTGTAGGCGCATCAGTTTTCTCGCGGATAGATTTGGCCACCGGATTTCATCAGCTAAGGGCGGCAAAGGAAAAAATTGATATGACTACATTTAGAACTCCAGATGGCTTCTTCGAATGGTTGGTTATGCCTTTTGGGCTAACCAATGCCTGCCCTATTTTGTGGACTTGATGAGTAGGGTGTTTAGCGAGTTTCTGAACATGTTTGTGGTGGTCTTTGTGGATGACATTCTGTTCTTCTCAAAGAATGAGGAGGACCATGCCCAACACTTAGGAGAGGTTCTACGCACTTTCAGATCACATCAACTCAAGGAAGGGGTGACTAAGACGATACACATGGCTATGTGTCCTTAAGAGCGGGGAATTGCTTAAGGTAGTGCTAGAGGAAGCTCATCATTCTCGGATGACTATCCATCCGCGCGGTGACAAAATGTACCGAGACATGAAGAGGGTTTTCTTTTGGAATAGCATGAAGAAAGATGTGGTAGAATTTATAGCTTGATGCATGACTTGCCAAAAAGTAAAAGTTGAACAAAAGAAACCGAGCAGATTGGTTCAGCCCTTGGATATCCCATAATGGAAGTGGTAGAGCGTCTCTATGGACTTCATCGATGGATTGCCACGATCAAGGAAGGGCAATACAAGAATTTGGATGATAGTGGATAGACTTAGAAAAAGTGCTCATTTTATTCCTGTGAAGAGCAAGAGGACGACGTCTTGGCTAGCATCAGTATATCTCCGAGAGATAGTTTGGTAACATGGGGTATCTTCTAGTATAGTAAGCGACTATGACCCCATCTTTACTAGTGAGTTTGGAAAAGCTTACAAGACGCGTTAGGTACAAAGCTAAGTTTGAGCATAGCATAGTACCCTTAGACAGATGGACAGACTGAGAGGGTGAATAGAGTTTTTGAGGATCCTCTAAGACTGTGTATCCTAGACTTTGGAGGGACTTGGGAAGAGCACCTTCCTTTAGTGAAGTTCACCTACAACAGTAGTTACCAATCAAGTATAGGCATGGCGCCCTTCGAAGCAATATATGGACGACCTTGTAGATTGCCGACTTGTTGGTGGGATTCTACGGATATACTTTTAATTGGACCAGAAATGATTCAAGACGCTTCTGAGAAGATTGATCTTATCTATCGTAGAATGAAAACTGTTCAAGACAAACAGAAATCTTATGCCGATAAAAGGAGGATCGATTTGAAATTTAAAGTGGAAGATATGGTCTTCATGAAAATGTCACCGCTAAGGATTGTAGTTCGCTTTGGCTCAGCAGGAAAGTTGGCACTGAAATTTGTAGGCACATTCCCTATAGTAGAGAGGATAGGTCAGATGGCCTATAGGATTAAGCTACCGAGTAGACTAGCTGACATACACGATATATATCACGTTTCAAATTTGAGGAAATGTCTCTATGATACGACAGAGATAGTAGAGCCGAGCACACTTGAGGATGTGGAAGTTGAGAAGGAAGCATCAATGAGACGAGTTCCTACTCATATTCTTGGATCAGAAATCAAGAAGCTACGAAACAAGGAAGTCAGATTGGTTAAAATGCAATGGAGAGAAGATCATGAAGATGCGACATGGGAACTCATGAATAGGATTCTTGCTTCTTATCCTTTTCTTTTTGAAAGTACATTCTAGACTTCTTTTCCAAGCTTTTACTTTGTATTTGCTTCTATCATTCGAGTTTATTTATCTTATCATTCGAACCTTTCAATCCTTAGGTACACTACAACAAAAAGACCCTATTACAACGGTGGAAAACCGTTGTAAAATACATTTTACAACGGTGGAGCAACCGTCATGTATTGAGAAGTTGTAATAAACTAAAATCTTTTACAACTTTTCTGCACCGTTGCAACACCGTTGTAATATGTATTTTTTACAACTATTTTTCACCGTTGTAATAAACTTTATTGCAACTGTTATGCACCGTTGTTATAATTTTTGCAACTATTTCAAACCGTTGTAATATATTTTATTACAATTTTTAATTTACAGTTGTAATATATCCAAAACCTATATACATAAGAATCTATATATATTATATATATGCAACAATAAACAAATAAATAACATAAGAAATAGATGTAAGTTTAAAGGCACCATGATCCATTCACTGATAAAACTCACAACTTCATATGCAGAATACAAATTATAAATCATATACCACATAAAAGTGTATAAAATTACAACTGTCTTCCCTATATGCCTCTGAAATCCTTTAACCCAATTACAAAGCTCATTTGCCTATGAAATCTACAAAGTTCTTAATAATGGCAACATACTTCATGATATCCAGGATTTGATGGATTTGGTGTTGATTTTCCAGATTGCTTTTCTACATGCGCTCTCATCTTTGGCATAACATTTTTGTACCATTGCAAATTCAGTGGCATCTCAACTAGAGGTCAGCTCTCACAGTACACTGGGATTTGCATTGGAATCATGTGTGTCTACTGTGACAAAAAAGGAAAAAAGAAGCATAGAGAAACTGTGATAATGCCTTTCTCAGTCAAATATATGATTGACATTATCCATAGAACTGAAATATATGATTGCTTCCAAAAATACTTAAGTGCATTATCTAATGTTTCTTTCATGAAATTCATGAATTTCACTGCTAATGCAACTTGAACTCCGCGTCTTTCAAGTCATTTGTCATTTTAATGTTCAACTAAACTTGCACCAAGAATTAGAAAACTAAACTGTCCTCGGATGCATAAATTGTGAACACCGTGCCACTTTAAAGATTAGACGACAGCTTTTTAGGAACCACTGTAAAAACATCCATTTTAAACATTATCATAATGGATCAACGAATGGGCTGTTACCTCCTTTAACAGCATGCTCCGTCTTTTTTCTCTTGCAAGCTACGGTCCCAATTTTATATATCACAATGTTTCAAAACTCTCAAACTTGTCCCTTCTTTTTCCTTATTTTTTCTTTGTAAATGACTAACGATTCTGTATCAAAATTTAATATCTCCCATTCAGTAACGTCCCATATTTTTATGGCATAATAATTAATTTATTTAATTTTTTAAATAGTGATTTAGAGATTTAAATGATTGTTTCATTAAATAATATTGAATATTTAATTAATATAAATAATGGAATAATATATTTATTTCCGAAATGGTCAGAAATAGTGGAATTCACAATATTTTGTGAAATGGGTTATTTATAAGATTTAATTCAATATAAAATTTAGTTATAATAACGAATCAATTTGTTTAACGACGATTGAACGTATAATTATACTATAATTATAATCGAGCTCGAAATGGCGCGGCAATTCGTAATTTAGCGATTCGAACTTTAAAGAATATACATAATCCATTTTAGGTAGGATTTCTGTGAAACAAAAAACGTTCGGAGCTGGCGAATTATATTTTCTAATGCAGGAGAAAAATCGAGATTTCGTTGTGTAGATTGTTAGTTATGTCCAAATCAAAATTTAAAATAGTCGTTATGGAACGTTTATAAGCCATAACGATATATTTAATTTTAATTAAATATCGGTTTCGTATTTGGATGAGATTTCAAAGGCATAGTTATAATTTAATTTTTAGAATTTTTCTGTAATTTTTATTTTGGAAAATAATCACTTTTTATTTTGAAGTGTTTTACACCCTATATTGGCATTGTGGGATTCCACAGAATAAGTTAACATGTCTATTTTATTATATATTTGTGATCGTGGCACACTGCTATGCGCGACGGTATTTTTATTTTGTCAATAGATAGTCATATAAGGATGGTGTTTCATGTAGCGGAGTACTATTAAGATTTTTGTTTTAAAACAAAAGGGGTCATTACATGTATGGAGTAGCATATTTTATTATGTTACTAACTGCTTTTAAAGTGACTTCAGAATGTTCTTTGGCGAGAATGAAACAAATAAAATTTGTTGGAAGGAATGAACTACTAAATCCTTCTGGCTTGGAACAGCAGTTTACCCATGGTTTTTCATTTCTGTTACTTTAAAATTTAGTGCGTCCCTTAAGTCTATCAACAACATCTTATTAGAATGCCATCAAACATAAACTAGAAAACATTTTTAACTCAATAGATTAAATGAATAAAACTTCACATGCAAGTTACTTTTCCTTCGTAGTGAAGAAAAACTAAGTCAACCAGTCTGTGCTTCTACATTCAAAACAGATAATTGAATTGAAAACTCGTAGTCTACATACATTAATAAAGTAGCCTACAAACTGTACCATTTTTCTTAATCACCAAGGAATTTAAAACTCTATAAATCCTCTGCCAAATGCTTTGCTTGTATTTCTTCTTGGCTCTAGACAAATCAAAACCCAAAACTCCATCACTTTGAAAATCAAATACAGACACAAACCTCCCATCCTCTTCTATTTTTAAAACCCTGCTCCTCCATTTTTGATGAACTGCTGAAGCTTCAAACATGAGGAAGAAAATGGCAGAGAAGTACTCTCGAAGCAGAGTTCAACGGTATTGGTTTGTGGTTTTCTGTTGAGTGTAAGGGGAGAGTAAGGGCTCGCAAGTTTTGGATAGGAAATTAAGTGGTGAAGGCCATTCGAATTTCGTGAAGTATGGGAGAGAACGAGGTATAGGAGTTCATGTAAATGGTGGGATTTACAGAATAGGGTGCGTGTTGATGAGCGAGTTGTCTTTTAAAGGGGGGAATGGAAGTGGTAAGAAGATATGGAGCTGGGTTAAGAAGGAACAGCTTTTTGCTGTTGCGTGAGGCATGTAGGCACAGTGGGGTGTACGAACTGAAAACACGCCGAAATACACAAGAGAAGGACAATGCTGAACTTCTACAAATCAAGGGAAAAGGAAAGGGCGTCCTTAGTTCTAATGTATACACATAAAAGTATGTAAACATATATATGGTCCCAAGATGGAATTTTGCATTCGTTTTCAGTATTGGCGCATCTTTAACAACGGGTGTGAATGCAAGCGGAGGAGTTTTGTATAGGGTGGAGTTTTGTTGCAGGGAGTCACGGTTTTAGTGAAGCATGCATTCTTCTTAGGGTTTAAGGAATGGATAGTTGTTGAGGAAGGGTGGAGTTTTGTTGCAGGGAGTCATGGTTTTAGTGAAGCATGCATTCTTCTTAGGGTTTTATGAATGGATAGTTGTTGAGGAAGGATTTATACAGGGAATGTATGTGCTTAGATTTTGGGAAAAGAAAGTCAGGTGCAGATTCAAGGGTGCTCACGCACGGGTATTTGCAAGTGAAAAAAATGGCATGTGAAAGACTGTCTAGAAGGAGCAACTAATGTTTTGGAAAAGAAGCTGTAGTAGTTTGCAGTTTGGGTGGTGCTACTGGGCAGGTTAAATGTGAATGGAGTGAAGCATTGTAGTATAGAAGGAAAATAAGACATGTGTAATATCGAAGATGGGAAGATTCAAGAATTTGTGGGATGTTTTATTTTCTGGAAGAGGGATGATGTGAATACGGTCGGAAAGGAAAGAAATGCTACTGACATTAAGCGGTGCGGGTTGAATGTTACCATGGGCTAGTCTAAAATGGTAAACCCAAAACTAAATTTAATTAAGTTTTAATTTAAAATAAAATAGCAAATTTATTTGTAATGTCCCTAAATTATCGGTTCGATACCAAACTTTCAAAAAATTTGATTCGTTAGAATCATAGGATGGTGGCTACACAATGGAACTGACTGCAAGTGAATTTGAAGCGACCCGAACTTTCCCGGTCTCCGAAGAGATGAGAAAGAACGAATTACTGTGAGGACAAGACAAATCAGAACGCAGACGGAAGAACATTTCATTGTTATTACAACAATTCCATCAGATACAAGAATATACAGAGCATGAATGAATGAATTACATTCGATAAATATCAGAGATTACAATAAATTACTTAGCAGCGGAAAATAATACAAAGCACAACTGAAGGTGATATACGGATACAGAGCTTTCCGGATATCATTCCAGCTGTAAACCAGGATCCTGTGAATATAAATCTACAAAACCAAAACTACTAGCTGTCCGTGTGGAAAATAGGGGCACCCAGAGTTTAGGTTAAAACAATAAACTCCAGGTCAGTCATGTGACTGGTGTGAGAACTAAAACAGATATTTAAAACTTTACTTTAAAAGAGAGTAATTCAAGGGACCACGCCGTATAACATGGAACGGGTTTCCTCCCAAGAATACCAGTGCATATCAATAAACAACGCAATGCTTTTTCGAAAAATGAAGCTATTATAAGACCCAGGTCCCATCACACAATGCAACGCAAGCCGAAGGATAGGGATTTCCCTTATAACAGCCAAACATGCTTGGTACGTTTAAAATAAATCATTTGATACTATAATAAGTGTATAGTGTCAAAACAATTTCAATCATAAATATAAATCATAGACGGCATAGCATCCCATGCTACTATGTCGCCATACTAGTTCTACAATTAAAACCGAAATACACATATTGGAAATTGGATTTCCGTCATGAGTCGAGGTAAGGGGCAAGCTCCTCTCCGCTTCAAGACACTCCAGCAAATGCCTCAGGACTACGCACTCTAGGCAACCCTGGATGCGGCTGGGCCGGTACTCACTTACGTTAGAGGATTAGTTATTTCTGAACACACGTTTCCCGGTCCTTACAGACCTATATCGAGGCGCCTCATTCCAACAACCACAAAGGTGAAAAGTATATAAATGTCAGGGCTGGTAAGTCACTGACACCACCAAAGCTAGAAAGAAACGTCGTGTTCTCCCAGCGGTCCGTATCCCGTTTTTGACTCATACCGAGGTGTGAGGCTCGCGAATCCACGCTATACACAAAGCTGCCACGTAGGCCTTGCTTTGATCATCAACCACAAGACTTTGCTTTTCAACAGAAGCCTTGATCATTGCATCTCAGCGTGCCACACAGGCAATTCATGCCATGCGATTGATATCTATCGATATATAACCTCTAAGCTCGTACGTCTCAGAGAAGGGCGTTAAGCAAGAGAATAAATTCTCCGCCGCCAAACAGATATATATTTAACAGAAATCAATCAACACAAAATAAAATCTAATGTCAGACACACAATCCATTTACAAGTTCGTTCTGGGTCTGAACTAAACCGGAGGCACTTTCCTCGCATATCCATCGATCTCCAGGTACGTGTGGACGACCACCAACTATTTCCGTCCTCTTGGGTGTACAGCCCAATCAGGATCATCAGTAATTATCCAAACGATGTGAAGACTTCCGGTCTTCAACCACTGTCTTCATCTTTGCCATATCGTCGAATCGGTTATTCAGAATGGGTGTAAACCCAGCCTTTCCGAACAACCTGCGTATATTAAAAAGCGAATGTTACACAAACCCAACATACGCCTCATTCCAATGCAGAATATCCTTTTATTCACGAAATCACTTCTTAGGGAAAGGTTCCCATTAATTTTATCAAAGATAAATTCTTTAAAATTTACCCTTAATCTTCCTTTGGATGTCGTTTAAACCAAATTATGGTTTTCTAAACTAGTCGAGATTAGCGAACTACAACGAAGAAATTATTTATTTTATTTCCCAATCCCAACCTATTCATCTCATGAAGCAAAACTGGTAATACTCCATATCTAATACCACCGTGTTATCGGTAAAATTAATTACCATTTCACGTTCAAATCTAATTAAAGATTTAACTATCACTTTGGAGAAAAACTTGTGATACTCCATTCTCGCTTATTTCCTAAATTTGATAATTTAGATTATCCATTCACATTTCAATTTAATTGCAGATTCATTAAAACTCCTTTTACAGGGTTAAAGAACTAATGTCTTTTAAAACACAGTTCACGACAAACCCAAATCACATTCTATTTATTATCGGGTTAAAGAACAAATGTTATTTTAAACACTGTTCACGATAAACCCACAAATCAATTCTGTTTAAAACCCATTTCAAATCCAATTTATTTAATTAAAAATAAATGGATTTTAATTTTAGTTCAAAACTAGTTCATTTTAATAAAAATCTATTTTTATCTTTTCAAATATGGAGTTTTACATCCCAATTTCTCCCAAATCCTTTCTTATGATTTTACACTAATTATTACTATTTTTAATAATTTTATCAAGGCCCGTACAGTCGATTTCCATCAACGGCCATCGAACTGCACTTACAGTGACCTTTTTCGAATTTGATTTGGACATAACTCCAAATCCAACCGTTAGATTTCAAATTTCAAATATTCGTTAGAAAGCTCTTTTCGATACGAACCCAACGATTCCGGTTTTAGGAGAATCCGATGGTCGAATCTCCCGCAACGTCAATTCAAAGTTAATGGTCGAAATTCGCGAACTGCCGCAGCGCGGCGCGTTCTATTCAGGCCATTATATTATATATATTGTATATATTTCGTCGATTTCTATTTAAAACGAATTTTATAAATAGTTTTGAATTCGTTTCAAAAACAATTTCAACATTTATTTCAAATTCAAATCAAAATTGAATTTTCTATTATAAATCCTTTTTTTTCTTTCATTTCTATTTGATTTCAATTCAAATCGATTTTTAATTCGATTCGAATTCATTTCGTTTTCTATTCAATTTAAATTCAATTCGTTTTCTATTCCATTTGAATTCAATTCGTTTTCTATTCAATTTGAATTCAATTCGTTTTCTATTCAATTTAAATTCAATTCGTTTCCTATTCCATTTGAATTCAATTCGTTTTCTATTCAATTTGAATTCAATTCGTTATATATTCAATTGAATTCAATTCGTTATATATTCAATTGAAATCAAATTTGTTTTATATTCATTCATTTCGAAATCATTTTATATTCAATTCATTTCGAAATCGTTTTATATTCAATTCATTTCGAAATCGTTTTATATTCAATTCATTTCGAAATCCTTTTATATTCAATTCATTTCGAAATAGTTTTATATTCAATTCATTTCGAAATCGTTTTATATTCAATTCATTTTTGTTTTAAATTCAATTCAAATTTGTTTTAAATTCAAAAACCGAATATAATTGATATAGACATCGTTCACGTCAAAATAGCGCATCACTAATCAACACGGCTTTATATTCAACAAATGGATCTATATTTCTTTCAATACGCGACTCTATATCTTTGTCAACACACGACTAATCTCAGCGAATGAGTACTGTCCACGTGTGACTATTTTTGTTATTTAATATATTTTATGAAAATTAAGGTATCTATCGTTTGATATTAAATTAGACTCCAGCCGTAAATTAGTAAGAGAATGATTCCCTGAATATTAAACCCGAAGGCCGAAACCAACATTAGATCAATATCCAGGAGACCATTCATCTCGTTTATTTTCCAGTTGATTTCTAATTCTATATATGATAAAGATGTAAATTTTATTGTTAAAATATTTCGTTCAACACATGACTAATCTCAACGGATGAGTACGGTCAACACATGAACCTTTATTTTATAGTGATAAAGATATAAATTTTATTGTTATTATATTTCGTTCAACACATGACTAATCTCAACGGATGAGTACAGTCAACACATGAACCTTTATTTTGTAATATTCTTTATCTTCTAAATTGGAATGAGGCTCAATCAATCACCATATAATATTAATTATATGGATTTTCATACATCACACGTATATCATAGCATTGGAAAATAATCAACCATCAACCAAAGTGCACTACACTGTATAAGCATCAAATATAGATATCTAATGCTTATAATAGCCTGTCAATCAATCGATCGACATATTTAATCAATCAGGATGAGTAAACTTCAAATTTCATCCCAACACCCGTGTGGGGTTTCAAACAATCAAACACAGATTTTATTTGTGCAGTTGGGCGATGTGTAAAATTTATCGTCCCAATCAATGTCCTTCAAATAGGTGTACATAACAAACCGTCCGGTTTGTAAATGAATATTTATTTATTCACATTCACGTTAAAATTATATTTTTAACGATAAAGTATTTTATTCAACCTATGAATATTCTATTTAGTTCATTTACACAATAAAAATGATATTTTTATTTTTCTAACATATTTTAGAAAATTTCGGCGGCATAACGGCACGATACTAGAAACGGGACAAGGCCTAGCCTTATCCCTGGTCTAGTGAAGGCCCACGCCATTCACACATCAATTAATCCATTCTATTTCACCAAACAACTCAAATTTCAATCAAATAATCTAACTAATTTTCGCAATCAAACAAACAAGTCCATGGTCTGTGGACGATTGTGTCGGGTGCTACTAAGCACCGTCTGCATCCTAGTATATATATAACTAGAAAAAGAAATTGAAAGGTGAGAAATTCTCACCGATAGCTAATCCAAACATCTCGACTCTCCTTTTGTAGAAGTCTTCGTCGTTCTCGCCTTTTGTCACTTTCGTCGCCCGTAGTCACTACATATATAAAAATCACATTTTTTATATTGCTATTCAATATATAAAAATCGAATTTTTACTATGCTATTCAATATATAAAAATCGAATTTTTACTATGCTATTCAATATAGAAAAATCGAATTTTTACTATGCTATTCAATATATAAAAATCAAATTTTTACTATTCAATATAGAAAAATCTCGCATTTTTATCATCTTCATTTTGAAAAATCTTATCTTTTCGTTTTGAAAAATCTTATCTTTTCGTTTAGTAAAAATCAATGCTTTCTAACTATAAAAACCTAATCCTTTTACTCCTATAAAAAAACAAAACTTTGTTTAAAGAAAAATCATATTTTTTTCCCTTGGTGGTACAAATCAAAGAAAATCAAATTTTATATTTTAAAACAAAGCTAATTCTATATTTTAAAAACCATGTCTTTTTATTATTTAAAAACATGAACTTTTCTTATTTAAAAAAACATCATTTTAAATTCTCAGTTTTAAATAAAATAAATAATTATAGAACTGAAATAAATGAAATAATGTAAACAAATTTTACCTTGATTTGCAAAAGGGGGATTTATCAGCGTCGCCTAAAGGGGGAGGGTGTGCTCACGCCGGAGACTGCAGGCGGAAGGGGGTCGTGGGTGTGGCTCGTCGGAGGAGCAAGGTGCGGCTACACCAAGGGAGGCGGTTCAGGCGAGCTCCGACAGCTGGGGGATTTAGGGCACGAAGGGTCTTCAGGGAAGGGGGGCTTATGCGGCGGTAGGCAGAGGAGGAGGGGGGTATCGCGTTCGTCTTCGATGGGGGGGTTGTCGCGAGGTCGGCGCCGCTGGGGGGGAGGGGGCTGTCGCGAGGTCGGCGCCGCTGGGGGGGGGGCTCCCTCTCGATCGCTCCTCTCTGTTTTTTTTCTTTTCAATTTCTGATTTGGGAAAATCGAATGGGGGGGCAGAGGAAATTAAGGGGAGGAGAGAAGGTTTTTTTTTAATTATTTAATTTTAAAAGTTGACTTTTACATACGACCTCTAAACGAGGCCCACCGCCTGTCGTTCATAGCGTTTTACCCCATTCCGAACACAATGGGATATGTATCGCAAGCTGATTCGATCGTTTCGATCAGTTTCCGTTGAATTTACATTTAAATCATTATATTGAATTTTAAACGTACATTTCAAATTACCGGGGTCACATATGGACTCGAAAAATTCAAGAAAAATACTTTCTAGCTTCGTATTGACGATACGGTCCTAACAAAACTAGTTTCATCGAATTCCGAGACCGTTGGAAAAATGGCCATTTTCCAGTTGATTAAAATCAACTGAAACTGGTCAAACGCGTTTTCCTTTGCCACGCTCGCATATTGATTCGAAAAATTATGAAATTTGAAACCTAGCAATAATTTGACATCACGGACCCAACAAAAGTGGTTTCGTCGAAATCCGAGGTCGTTTGCAAAATTCCCATTTTTAAGGGCCTGAATTCCATAGCGACTATTCAGAATTTTCAACTGGACATATCTTTTGATTCCCGCTATGAAATCTTGATTTTTGGGATTCGTTGGAAAGATATTATCAATTAGATCCTAATGTTTTTGGTTTCGCCAAAATCCGGATTGTTTTGCACCCGGTACATTCAATTGAAGTTTGAAATCGAATTATCAAACTACCGTGCAATTTTCAATTCCTTTTATAATTATATATAATTATTTATATTCTAACGACGACGCATATGATATATACTTTCGAATTCTATTTAAAATAAATTTTTCGTCGATTTTATTTAAAATAATCTATTTAAATGTTCAAAATTCGTTAAAATTGCCAAAATAAAAATTTTAAACTGGTTCAGAATTTCCGGGTTATTACAATCTCCCCCACTTAAAACTTTTCGTCCCCGAAAAGGAACAAAGTCGAAAGTGGTTTGATCAATCAATTCTACGTTCGATCTGGCTTCCATTCTCCAACTTTTCAGTTTCTGAGAATTTTCAAATTTTCAAAAATTTGGCTAACACCCTAAATTTTCGAAAAATTTCGCCATAACCTCCCCTACACCGGGAGCCACGGGAAAATCCCGAAATTGCCATACAGGCCTTCTGATCTCAAAAAGAAAAAGAAAAAGCCAAGCGGCTAGCCAATCGACTCATAAAATCATCATCACCCAAACAAAGCAGTAAATTATATTAAACATGTACCTATTTGTCGGGCAAACAAATTTTATTCTCTGCTCTAGCCTCCTTGCTATGACCTGTTCAATGTAAGTGCATGTATATGCAAGCAAATGCTACCAATTTTCAATACAATGCAATATTTGATATAATTAGGCATAATGGTTCAAAATTATCAAACAACACAAACAAACAACACAAACATCAATCAATTAGTGAATTAGAGTTTCAAATTCATAATTTTGATACATATACAGAAAATCATGTTTTTGATGCCAATTCACAACAATGTGTCTATCTATATAAGTTTTGGTTCTCACACTAGTCTAATGGAAATATATAGATATCACACCTTCGAAACACGAACATAAATGTATCCGCAATTGTAGGAGTCGGTTATGCCAAGAGAAGAGGTCAAACTCCGTGTGTAGAAGCAGGTCCAGTTGGATCGGATCCGAACCGAACCGGTTGTTCAAGCAGAATGCCTGCATGCACTTCTGTGCAGAATACTTCAGGCGGTTCGGGTAGAGGGTACTCCGATCCGATCCGGGGAGGGGGATCCGATCCGATCCGAAAGGAGGGATCCGATCCGATCCGAATGGGGGATCCGATCCGGTGACATTTGCATGAATAATTCAAATTTTCCATCTTTCTATCACTCCATCCAAGTGATCGCCAATCAATGTAAGTTCATACTCAAGTCCCTGGCTTTGGGTAGCCTGGTCACAAAGCAGGCTAACAATATGTATACACATATTTCCCCCCACTATGACTCCATTACACGACTTTAGTAGGACATGCATTTGCAATTTTACATAAGTAATGAACTGACGACTAACAGGCATTGCAGGAAATGAATTATTTGTATTTATTTACAAATGCATGAATTTGTATAGGAAAACAGGCTAAAAGAAGATGCGAGGGCCACACTCGCTGCAACAATTATGGACCAGTTAAATGCTAAAATAAAGCAAAGCACTTCATCACTTAGACTTCGAAGTGGACTTGGACTTCTTAGCGGCCTTCTGAGCATCCTTCGCCTCTTTTTCGGCATCAGTTAAGATGCGCCTTGGTTTTTTCTTCCCTGAGGCTGAAGTGATGGAAACGGTTGACTTTTTCCCAGAGGGCGGAACGCTGGATTCAAGAGAAGACTTTTAGCAAGTTCTTCTATAATAGATCTAGTCGAAATCTTAACAACTAACCTTGATCCAGCATCCACTACTGTGAGAGGCTTGAGGCTTTCGGGGTCTAGGTCTTCAACTTTAAGCTGCATGCGTTTGTCTTGTTCGGCTTTTAGTGCAGCCAAAGTAATGTCATCGACGCTTTTTGATTCCCCAACTATAGCCACCTCAGGGTCCTCTTCATGTCCCTCATCACCACCATTATCCTTTAAGGCGTCTATCATCTCGCCCTCGTGAGGAGCGTCAGCCTTACCCTTGTCTCCTTCATCCTTCTTCGCTGACTTTGTTTCGGCAATGGTTCCTTGGGGCACGTTTGCCTTCTCGGCTGGTTCAGCACCTGCGGAATGAGAAGTAACAGTTATAGACTCGGGAGAAAATAAAGGGCCCTTCATTGATTGACCGACTATGCAATGGAAAGTGGAGACAACTTTGATGAATTGGGGTGAAAAGGTAGAAATACCTTCCGATGATTTCTCAGCCGGAGTAGCTGCCGCCTCTGAAGCCGATTCAGGAATAGGAGATAAAAGAGATGTCTGAGGGATCGCCGGATTTTCGGGGTCGTATTCCTCTACTTCAGGAGTTTTAGCGGCAGTGGAAGAAGAGCCAACCTCCAAGACGTCCTTTTGTTTAGCCATCCGCTTTTCCTCATTCATGGCGGCAGCAATTAGGCGACGCCCCTCGGCTAAACTCGCCGGCTCGTCATCTCTTATATACTTTTCCATAAGTTTGTCCTCGTCGATGGAATCTACCTTGAGTTATTTCTTTTCCCATTCAACAATTTGGCTCCATATATGAACCAAGGTAGTCGGATAATCATCGATCCAAGAGATGTTTCGGTAGCGGATTATATGTGCAAAAAATTCAATCAGTAATTCACCAAAGCCCTGCACCTCCTCCTGGGCCTCCGCTAGCTGTTTGCGAGATTCTTCGGCCGATTTGATGACGCTTTCAACATTACCCTCCGCCAAGGCAGCCCTGTTTTCGGCCTCCATCAATTTGGAAGCCAAGTCAGCATTTTTCTTTTCCAATTCGGCGTTCTTCTTCGCCAACTCGGCCTTTTCTCGCTCAAGGTCAGCATAAGCAAGTTGCATTTTGGCAGCATCTGACTTGGCATCTTCCACTTGTTTTTTCAGTTCCGAACGCTCTTGAGTATGGGACTCGAGCAAGTCGTGATAGCGTTTTTGTAAATCTTCAAATTGTTGCTTGAAGTTAGCAGCGTCCCGTTGAGCGATAACAAGTTGAGCCTGTATATCATCGAGGTCTTTTCCCAAATTTTTTTTAAGGCCCTTGCATCATCTTCTGCGGCCTTCTGCATCGAGTCAGTATTCGTAATCAGAGTTCGGATGATTTTGTAGAGGTTGCGCGAGTACTTGAACATCTCTGAATATTGTTTCTCGACCGCATCTATCTTTGCTTTGGCCTCATCTGTCCATCTCGAGGAAATAGGCTCAAGAGCATGTAAAAAAGTCAAGTTTTCAAAGTAGTGATCAGTAAATTGCTCCTCCAGATACGTCCGCTTAACTGCAGTTTCAGCATCCAGTGGTGGAGGTGCAGGGAATGTCAGCTCGGTTTCCTTATGCGTGGAGGGCTCAATGGCCTCCTCATCCCTTCTAGGCCGTTTAGCGCGAATCTTGCGCTTGCTTCGCGATTCGGTATCTCTTAGCGGGCTCCTCTCCCTACTGCGCTTTTCTTGAGAAGAAGTTAAGTCTTTTGATTGCGGTCTGTCATCTTCTCGACGAACTTGGTAGCCCTTATATCGCTCTGGTTCCGACCGAACGGGAGAGCGAGAGCGCGAGGACCGCGAATGATAAGAATCATAGGGCCTTCTGTCCTCTCTACCGCGGTCTTCGCGACGATCATACTCAACATCGTGAGGGGGTCTGGTCATGCTGCGACGTAGCTTCTTGATGTCATAGTAAGCACGAGACATTGTACCTGCACAATAATGCAAGTGGAATTCAGAATCAGTATTCTCATAAGACATAAGTGCTGTGAAGTGGGGTGCAATTGTGTTAAGTGCATCCTAAGCGGTGTCCCCCCTCCGACAAACCAGAGTCTGAAGCTGAGCCAGTGCGAGAGGGATCTTTGGCCTTAACAGGAGTGGCTTCCTCCGAAGAAGTAAAAACTAAAGGAATTGTGCCAAAATCCTCGGAAGTGTAAATAGTATCAGGAAGAGGGAGATCTCCCAAGCCCTGAAATGTAGGATCATCAACAGTAGGGGCATCTCTTTGGGAAGTGTCTGTTGGCTGATCTTTGGGAGATGGTGATTTCTCAGGAGAAACCACATCCCCTGGAGTGATGTACCCCTCTCGGTGCCTCTCAGGTAAATTAGCCAACTCATCATGTTGAGTCGAACTTGGAGAAGGTGAAGTTCGAAGTGGCACGGTGGGACCTTTCGAGCTCTCGCTCATTTCTGGAATTACATTCACAGGAGGGATATACACATATGGACCTAGCCCATGACCTATACTACGGGTAATGGATAGCAACCTGTGGTGATGGAGATATTCGTCCTTGAGGACTTCATCGATAGTTAAAAACTTTTGGTCACCATTAAGGAGTCGGTGTATACGATCAAAGAACACTTGGCCCGATATCTGTTTTGGATTGTCAACTGCAAACAAAAAGAAAACGGATTAGTGTGGCGGCGTGGACATCCAGAGTCGAGGTTTAGAAAACCAGTGCCTTACTCGATTTTGTCCATCTCCTAGCACACCCCGGCTGTTGCCTTATATAAAACCATTCCAGCTTGGAGTCGCCGGCCTTGCTACTCAAGGGCGCTGAAATTATCTTTCTTTTTGGGACAGACTCGAAGTAAGAGAAAGAAGGAGTTTCTCGAGTCTGGTGCTTGAAATTATAGAAGAAATGAACGTCATCAAAAGTGAGCTCTATGCCTAAGATCTCGCGGTATGCTACATATAAGGTATGCAGGTAAGCATAGGAGTTGGGATGCAACTGCATGAGGGCAATCCGCATTTATCTTAGAAAATCGACGACGAAAGGAGAAAATGGAGGGATAGCCCCAACCATGCACATTAATCGGGTGATAGCCATAAATCCCTCCGAAGGATTATGAGGAAGATCAGTTTTAGACGGCACCAGAGTATCTTTTTTATGTATCCCATACTTCAAACATATTCGAAGGAGCCTGTCATAGTCAATTGTCGATTCAACAGAATCTTGAGGTGATTCTACTATGACGGCAGATTCAAATTCGTCAGGAGCTCGGTTATCTCCAACCCCTCCTTCCTCTTCATAACCCAGATAAACTTCACTGTCAGAAGACGTTCCGCTGCTATGTGCCCCCACTTCATAATCCGATCCCTCGTCACCCCATTCAGGGTCTGAGGAAGAAGATATGTCGTCAAGAGTAACTTTGTCGGATGTCTCTGGGACCCCTTTCTTTTCTACCAGTCTAGAAGAATGTCTTTTGGCCATGATCACTAAACTATCGAAGAAGTAATAACGGAAGTTAGAGTAAATTAGCCCATGTCCCCCTGTGCACGTGTGTGAACTAAAGTGTGTACGATGTCTGCAGAAGGTGTCAAATTAACACTTAAAAGTGTAATACAAAATCTGGGCAAAGTAATAATGCTCAGAGCAGTTCTTGATATTCATGTATGTTCGTAGGGCACTATCCTAACTGTTCATCAAGGTGGAAGTTATGTCAAATATTGATTTTAGCCAAATGGACAAAGTATTGTGCTTTAAGTTGGGTGGCGTTGGTTTGGTTCGGGTACATATAATGGAATCGGCGGTTCGGTCCGGGTACACGTGATGGGATCAGATCGGAGGTAAGGTCGTGCTTCGGTCAGGAGTTAACATCCGACCGGATCGGTTCGGGAGCATGCTTTTGGAGCGGATCAGATAGGCTTAAATGTCAACACCCCTTTCTCCTTTGTTCTGCCTTCCAACCCGATCTGGTCAAATAAACCTCGTTTCCCTTTTTTACTTTTCACTCCGACCCGACCTGATAGAGTAAGCCTCGCCTTCCCTCTTTCCTGACCCGATCCGATCTTGTGAACTCCTCACTCCTTTCTTCTCCTCCATCTCCCATACTTCCTCGCCCGAACCGACTCCCTATGCCCTTCTTCTTCCTCCTCCTCCTCAGTCACAACCGAACTCAATCCCGTATCCAAAACCCTTGCTAAAATCGAACAAGTACCATCTTCCACCTCCCAGCGCTTCGAGGTGATGGCGGAGCCACCAACGACGACGGCGAAGGAGGAAGAAATTACGACGTCGAAGCCGAGAAATAACCACACCCGAATAATTCAAATCAACTGCGAATTTCAATTGAAACCAATTATTGCCAAGATTATTGAAGTTTTAAACCTACCGAGGTGTTTAAATTGAAGACTAAGGAGAGAATTTCAGAGTTTTCGAGCTTTCAGAGAGCTAGGGTTTCGACGAGAGAACTGTGGAGCGAGATAAATGAAAGAAAGGGAGGAAGAGGAAAGGAGTGGATAACGGGTTAATATATGTATAAGTAGTGACTACTCGTCTTCCCGATCTTTTCCGCCCTGTTCAGACCAGGAAATAGGCCCACGAACCTAAGCCTGACCTGTTAATTCGATGATCGAGCAATACAAGGAGGAAGTCCCTTCGGATCGGGTCCGAACCGAATGAATTGAGCACAACGACCCGGTGTGCAAATTAAATTCAAGGAAAAATGAAGAAAAAGATTACCTGGAAGAATAATTAGATGTTAACAATAATTCTCCAAGTTGTTTGAAGATAAAAGAGATCCACACACTATGCAACATATATATAGGCGATAAAAGACACGACTTCATGAAATAACACGTCTTTTGCAAACAAATAGGAGCGACTTCTCAATGATTCAAAATGGAAAATTGATGTACAAATAACATCAAAGCACGCTTCGTCTTCAACAGAAGCATCCTTTGAGGGGGCAAATTATTAGCCTACTTTGTAAACTAGGCTATACAAAGTCAAGAAGTCAGAAGATCAAGTAAACAGAAGACACTCTGTTACACATCCGGTTCGGATCGGAGTTACAGAGGTAAGAACAGAAGCATCACAAAGCTGAAAGATCAAGCCGGATCGGATCGGGGGTAATCAAAGAAAAGAAAAGCGAGACAAAGTGAGGAAGGCAAAATTCAAGCCGAATCGGATCAGATGGGATGATCCGATCCGAACCCCATGTTGTTAGCCTATCTGATCCGAAGCCCATTTTGTTACCCTATCCGATCTGAACCCAGTTCACCCTGCTACTCCACACCATGATCTCTTGAATATTCGGGGCAGTTACACCCACTTTCTACCCACGATGGCCACTCACCTGATGTGTTGGCAACACCAGAACTTACCCGATCCCGAAAGTCATGGAATGGAGGACACGTGCACCCAATCCGAACCGAAATCTGGAGAAGTTTCCACCTATAAAATAAACCCTTAAGGGTCATTTGAAAGGAGCTTTTGGCACTTTGAGAATTCAAACATCTTTGAGAACCGAATTCCAGCACTTCAAACAATTCAAAATCATCATTCAAAGTGAATTTTGAGATAACTGAGTGAATGTATATGAAAAATGAGTGAAATTGAGGGAATATCTCATTGTATTTTCATCTACATCATCAAGCAAAGTGACTATAAAGTGGACGTAGGCTTTTTAACGCCGAACCACTATAAATCCTGTGTCTCTTTTTTATTTTCGATCTCATTTCATTTTAATTTTAGTCAATTTGGGTGTTAGAACCACTTTTTGGTCTAACATTTTCCTTTATTAAATTTGCTTCTTATACCCAAAATTTTTGCATTTCTTTTAAAAACTTGTCTGTTACTTTTGTCAAAATATCAGTCCTCTAATCACTTGTTTTGCAATACTCAACAGTAATGACACATTTTTTCACAAATTCAGATGGTTGATCAACATATACTTCTTCCTTAATAAAACAATTTAGAAATGCCAATTTTACATCCATTTGAAACAATTACTTTTTTTTTTGCAGCCGATGAAATAAGGAGCCGAAAAATCTCAAATCTTGAAATAGGAGCAAACACCTCTGGAAAATCCTCTTCTTCTTTTTTGCTTGTACCCCTTTGCAACTAACCTTGCTTTGTGGTTATCAATAGAGCCATTTGGATTCATCTTTGTCTTTGTACACTCATTTTACTCCAATAGAATACTTATGTGGTGGCAAATTTGTAAGCTCCCATGTATCGTTGTTTTTAATCAAGCCAATCTCTTCTTTCATGGCTTTCTTCCGTTTTTCTAATTGACATGCATCATTGAAAGAAATTGGACCGCTATAACGAAAGCAAAGAACATAACATTATTGATTCAACTTCATCATTCACATCATATAGTTCTTGGATACTTCTCATGTTTCTTGGTGGGCTTGATACAGAATATTGGCTAGATGAAGGAAGTGAGGTAACATATTATTCTATGGTGCCATTTTCCTTATTTTCCAAATCCCAAAAAAAATATTTTCCTTGATTTTAGAAACAATAATGGGCATATTATTGGTTTCAACTTCCAAATTCTCCAAAAGAGAACTTTCATCAAAACGGACATCTCGGTTGATCACAATCTTCTTTGTAGCTGGATTATACAATTTGTATGCCTTGATTCATTCACTATAACCAATGAAAATACATTTCTTCGACTTGACATCCAACTTTTTTCTCATGGAATTTGGAATATAAGAGTACCAGTTATGTAACGACGGTTGGAACAAAGTCCCCTACCTTGCACGCATATGAGCTGGCACACAACTCTCATATAACAAAAGGAATCCCTGATGTTACGTGCCTACCAGTTCCTATTTGTACACAATTCCTTCAATATATTACGTGATGTGAGACTATTGTATCTAAACCATCAATATATTACGTGATGTGAGACTATTGTATCTAAACCATCATTCCTCCTTATGAACATGCGAGGCAATCCTAATAGTCTCCCCCTTGACTCGCATCCTACGAGTATCTTTCGAGAGCACTGCCTTGCTTGCATGGCCTAGTCCGTAACCTTTGGCTCTGATACCCCTGTTAGGAATATTTTAAGAAAAGAAGAAGGAATTTTTGAGAGAATTATTTTTAATGAAGAGGAAATTTTCATTGCTTTCCTTTTGATTACAAATTTTGATTGCATACATACATCAATTTGATTACCTTGCTTTTATTATGCAGTGCACTCTCTAGAGTATTCTAGGAATGCATTATCTAGAACATCTAAAATAGAAAGTCTCGATTTTTCCTTGATTTATTCAATTCATTAATACAATTGCTAATTTAACAATACAATTAATTGTTTCCTAAAGAACCAAGATTATTTCCACTATTCCCCCGTAAGCTTGGTTTTTGAACTCCAAGAATGTCTCGCAATCTTTTAAAATTACCAGACATCAATGCTTTTGTGAAAATATCAGCAACTTGATTATTTATTTTGCAAAAATTCAGTTGCACCTCTTCATTTTCAATTGCTTCTCGAATGAAATGATGTTTGATGGCTATATGCTTTGTTCTTCCATGATGGACTAGATTCTTAGCTATAACAATGGGTGATTTGTTGTCACAATAGATAGTCACAGCTTCTTGTTTCTCACCAAAATCATTTAGTATTTTCTTCAACCATATTGCTTGTTGGGTAGCTAGGCCAGCTGAAATATATTCAGCTTCTGCAGAAGATTGAGCAACTGTTTGTTGCTTCTTCGAGCACCAAGAAAATGCTTCTGATCCAAGAGGAAACACATATCCAGAAGTGCTTTTCATGTCATCTATACTTCTTGCCCAGTCACTATCGAAAAACCCAAATAAATTAGTTTCAATATTATTTTCATATTTGATCTCATAGTCCAAAGTGCCTTGAATATATCTCAGCACCCTTTTTGTAGCACCTAAATGGATATGACTAGGATAATTCTTGAATCGAGAAAGTAGGCCGACTGCAAACATGATGTCAGGTCTTGTATTAGTAAGGTAAAATAAATTACCAACTAGGCTTCTGTAGTAACTAGCATCAACCTTCCTTCCCCCATCTTTTTTTTAGCTTTTCATTCACAACTAGCGGTGTACCAACCGGATTACACCCAAGCATCCCAAACATTCTCAATATTCTCTCAGCATATTTCTTCTGACAAATAAAAAACTCCATCATCACCTTGAGAAATTTCTATTCCAAGGAAAAAATGCAGCAAACCAAAATTGTTCATTTCATATTTCTTCATCATTTCTTTTCTAAAACTTTAAATTGTTTCCGGTATAAATTAAATCATCTACATAAAGTGCAATAATTAGAATACCACCCATAACTTGCCGTTTGACATACAAAGTAGGCTCATTCTTGCTTTTCTCAAAGCCTTTCTCCATGAACTAATTGTCAATATTGCTATACCATGCTCGTGGTGCTTGTTTTAGCCTATAAAGCGCTTTCTTTAGTTTGTAAACTTTTCCTTCTTGTTCTTCAATCTCAAATCCTTGAGGCTACTCCACGTAAACCTCTTCTTTCAATTCTCCATTCAAG
>JASFAX010003698.1:0-41746 GCA_030737875.1 Allium sativum
CAACGCGGGAATTAGACCCGTTGGGGGTGGACCCCAGCCTGGGGGTGTCGACCCATGGGTCGATACCTAAACAGGGGTGTCGACACCCATGTCGACCCCCCTGAGAACTGGGCAGAATTCAACTTTTACACGTGGACTCATTTCTTGACTAGATTCGCTGACCTTAATCTATAAATAGGACCTCATTCTCATTGTTTTTATTCACCAAAAACAATGGAGATAACGAGATGCTGCCATAATTCAGTTTGATCTGGCATATTCTTCTTTAAACAATAAGTTATATGAATTCAGAGATCTTTGCTACATCATCTACGATTAATTCTCTGTTCTTTAGATCTAATCACAGTGAGTTTATGTTGCTTTTAGATGTAAAAACGTAAAATGTTATCTTGACATGTTTATAAGTTTGGATCTAAGCCTATGCCTGTTAGTAACCTGAATCATAACAGATCTTCCATTATTTGTACACCTAATCTATTCAAGGACGACTAAAAAGATAAGTGTTGGGTGTATCTGATATACACATGAATGTGTATATTTTATGCGCTTATTTATCTTTTTTTCTCTTTAAAATAATTGATATTGTGTATTTATAGCTGTGTTTTTAGATTGTTGATAAAAAGAATGGTTTAAACCATTTGATGGATAAAGCGTGAAGAATTTGCTAAAAATGAGTGAAATTTGAAAAGTTAGCTTGATGTGAGGAATTGCTAAAGCTTAAAGTACGGTTGCAAACAGAGTTCATTCTAATAAATTTGGCTCACTAAAGACTCATGTTGATTCACTTAACTCATTTGCAAGGCCTCTCACTCTACAGCATGACCACTGCATATGTACATTGGCTTATTTGTTATTAGGGAAAAGACTTTAGTCCCACATCTTGTAATTGCCCAACTAATCTTGTTCAGGGCAGCTATAAATACACATGTATCTCCTTCATTTGGATTACATTGGGTTTTATTCTGTAACTCTAATCTTGGAATAAAATTATTCTTCTCATCTTCTTTTTAGTCTTTGTTTTATTTTATTTCTTTTTTCTCTTTTCTTTTTCCCTTCTTCTTATTTGGCTATGTCTAGCTAATCCCCTTTAATTAGGGGGTGATGATGCTTATAGACTAGATTCAATATGAATAACATAGCCAAGAAGATTAGGATGTTATGCATATAGATCTAGATCTGAACCTTCATACTTTGTGTTTGTATAAGAGCCGTGCTCTTTCACATAGTATATTCGAGTTCAATCTAACACTTTTCAGATTTTGATCTATTTTTTTGATTTTTAGAAATAAAGTAGTGAATCTGTCCTGATAGCCTATGGTTGTTTAAGAGCTTAGCTCCTGCATAGGTTATGCTTGCAGTTATTCACATATTTGTTTCTAAAACCAAGTTATTGTTGATTCATATTTGTGACAAAAACATGAGTTAGATCTATATTAATCTGTTTGGCTATTGATGATTATTAGTCCAGTTTACGTCATTACTCCCTAATTACTTTCATCTATTATAAAAAAACTTTCTCTTTTTATTTATTTTCTATTGTTTCCAAAAATCAAACTTTAAGAATAATCTGATTGGATTTAGTAGTTAAAATAATTTTGGTCCTAGAGTTCGACACCCTTTACAACAACCCTTGTTGTTTAGGAAAGCCAAATGAATTCAACAATTATTTGCAATTATTCAATTTGTTCGCAAACAAAAGACCATTAACAACAATGAGCATGACATCAATTGTCATACACATTATGATATTAGTTAGTACTCGTTGTGTAAACCTTTTTGTGAATGCTTGTGGTATGCGAATTCACTCATTTCGGCAAACAACTATTATTTAAATGGTTATACATAATAATTACATAACTAATGTGTTCTCAATTATTTGTATATGATGATTATACAATTGGTTTATTTTTTATTTGAATATGGTAATTATAAGATTGTTGCTGATTTTGATATGACTATTACATAACCAGATGTTGGAGATAATATAATTTACTAACAGTATATAGTAGCATTTAAAATATGCCACAAAATAATCAATACATTTTAGTGGCGTTTTAGAAACGCTGTAGAAAGAGATGTAAAATACCACTAGAATTTATAGTGACATAATTTAGATGTAATGAAAAGCTTTGATAGCCATAGAAAAACGCAATTATATGTAATATTTGGTAGCGTTTATTAAAATGCAACAAAAAATTTATTTTTAGTTATGCGACCTATAGCAGCGTTTATTAAATGCTACCACTAAAGGTCATTTCGAGTGTAGAGAATGTTATTTGGCTTAAACACATCATTCATATTGTAAATTACACTATTTGATTTCTAGAAAAGGGCGAGTAGCTTGTTATACAAATGTAGGAATATTCACGATTCAAGCTTGATTTTTTTTCTAAATTGTTTTTATTAAGGTTTTACAACATTTTCTTCTTCATTGCATTGAACTAATTTTCTGCTATTATCCTAGATTACTTTTCATGATTGCACGATAGTTATTCATTAAAAGATTGAATTTTCATTTTTCTAAACCTTAGTTCGATTAAGAACACGACAAGGGAAAGGATCCGGTGCATACATTTCCTACATGTCTTATCTTATGTTTATTTTGTTTTTTGAATAATTTTCCAAATCCTTGGAATAATCGTAGAAGTTTTAGTGTCCTTGAGAATTCAATTAAATGATTCCTTTACTACCCAATTTAATTCTCAATATTAATCACATACGTTGTTAACTTCCTCAATTTGTAAGGTTTTTGAAGGAGAGCCTGCAGTTCTTTTTTCAGTTGATCAATAATTGATCTTTAGACCAATTAGCTTGTTTCCAAACCTTAATTATATTAGTCTTACATTCCCACTTTTGCTATTCAAATATTTGAGTATTTGAAATTAACCTTCAAAGTACATTTGAAACCTAATATTCATACTTTAGGTTTGGCTAGCTGCAATTACTCGCATAAAAGTGGATTTAAGAACTAAGAACGAACAAATCCTAATCAATCTGTACTTGGATGTTAATTGTTTCATATTGTATATTATCCTTAATATTTTTATTCTATCTCTAATGATCAAAATAAATTGGAATTGTAGCATTTTTTCTATTTGAAAATTACATAATTTAATAGTCAACTTTCCATTGTCATACCATTGTAATAGTAACAAAAATAATATTTAAAAGATTCTATCTATAGGAGAAGGAAAACTTGTCCAAGGCGATAGGCTTATCGCCTGCTTTCGCTCATGCATGGGTTTCTCCTTTCTCATCTTTCCATCAGATTTCTATTGTTTTCCATTTGATTTCTAATTGTTTTCTACCACTTTCCACTAGTTTTCCACTCGTATTTCACACTTACAATCAGATCCGCAAAATTTATTCCACTTTTTAAACCCTCGCCAGATCTGGGTAGTTTTTTCTAGATCTGAGTACCACAAAGCATTTGTTTCCAATCTATACTCCAGATTTACGCCAATCATCCTTCTTCGAAGAATTTTCACTTTGATAATAAGCAAATTGAAATTCTAGACCTAAGCTACTCTTAACTGTTTCGTAATAGATCTAGCGACAAAAGAGGCCCATAAACATGTTTGCTACTTCTTCCGGTTTCATATTTGGTGGTGGATGGATATCAAGCTGAGCTTAAAGGAATTTCTTCATTTTGGGTTGCTAATGAGCGACGGGTTAGACCAGATCCACCTCCTAAGCGACTGGCTTTCCAGACATCTCACCAGATCCAAGTTACCAGATCTAGGTCACGAGCTGGTGAATGATAATCAAGATTAACTATTGAGGTGTTGGTGACGCTTTTTCTTTATGGCTTCCTATTCGTGGTTCAGTGGTACTGGTTCATGAGCAGCTGTATAGCATATCAGGACAGGTGCTTACAGTTATATGGTGGGATTTTTATTCCAGTTTTGGAATCTATATATATCAAAGTCGACTCTGGCACTAGGATTGATCCATAGGATTATGTGGATCATCAACCAGACCAAGAAATTGGATTTGATTATCTTTCGGGATTTCAGTTGGCTGAATTTAGGAGTTCATATATCTGTAAGGGTCTAGCTTAGTTTGGCTGGAGGGTTGCAATCTTGAGAAGATACAGTGTGTTTGAAATATGGATTTGGCATCTTCATGTTTTCAGCATGTCTACGAATAGTTTTTCATAAGTAACTTGTTTATAATATCTCATCATTCTTTCTTGATCTCCTATGAAATCATGTGAACCCGTTATGGTTTTATAGGAAGTTAAGGGTTGATTAGCTTTTAAGCAGAATTATTGGGTAATTGGTTTTGGATGGTTTTGGTAAGAGGTGATGATGGAGAATCATTAAGCAGGACACCTTGCTTGTTCGAAGTAAGTTGTGGGAGCGCATGAGCTTTTGGTTCAGGGTAGCGAGTTATAAGGTTGTGATGGCCTCATCATGGGCTAGTTTATCTTAGGTTTGTTTTTTAGATTTTCTTGCTTATTTTTTCTACTTTTATCTTTGTAACGGTTAGTATGCTAACCTGTCTTTTGTACTGCTTTTTAGTAGATAATAAAAGTGAACCAATTTTCAAAAAAAAATTTATATTTAAAAGATTCTTTTGTTTTTACTTATCCATGATTGGTCATTGTAATATTTGTGAAGTTGATACGATGTTTTGCAGGAGTTTATGTCATATCAAGATATAGCAAATCATGGTCTGAAGCAAGTCATAGTTTGAAAGCATACTTACCTTATCGTAGTTTTTAATTGGAAATTCTGCCCTAATCAACTTTAGGTACATTGTTATCGATAAAAATAGTTATTTGTATTTTTCATCTATAAACTTTGTTGTATTATGAATGCTACCTACACTTAAGCTACCTGACGTTATTTTTTATGGTGAATTGATTATGTAATCCAATTTCACTATGTTTATTATATTTTGGATGTTTTCTCTCTTTTTCCTACGTGAATCCAATATTCGTGTTGCCTTTTTATAGTATAATAAATGTTATGCATATTATATTGAAATGTGGACTATTCTCATTGACTTTCATTTACTATTCTACTATATATATATATATATGTCTGTGTGTGTTTGTGTGTGTGTGTTTTTTGTGTTTGAAAAAGCACAATTACATGTTGTGTTTGTCTTCCACTCAAAATCTTTTCCATTGAAAGCACCATTATAGGAATATTGTTACATATATATTACAATGCCAGTGGATTGTCATTAATAATGATGGCATTGTTTATCGCCTTTTATTTTGGAGGCTTTTATTACTACATCTGCTAGATAATATGATATAATTCTTACTTGGACTTTATCTTATTGGAGGTAAATTTAGCAGCTTATGTAGAGAATTATGACAATAAATCGTATTTCTAATGGAGCCAGCTATATATGTATGTTAGTTTTGAAAGCAGCTATGTGAAGTAGAAGACGGTGTGTACATCAGAGCTCGGAGGAGGAAGATATAAAGTAAGATGCCCAGATTTGTCGAGTGTTTCAGCTTGGATGTCTAGGGGGAATGTAACAGACATCTCAGCAGTGTCCCTGGAATTTCCGAAGGCTTAACTCAGACGTCTGGCCGTTTATGCTGGACGTCTGACCCGAGAGACATACTATTTTCACTAGGCCATATCATATTTGATTTGCGATATTTCTAAGGGAAAATTTGGATATTTGCATAGATCTTCTATTCTCCTATATAAGCTACTTTTAGGAATAGAACAATATTGTAGCTGGGTAAAAACTAGACATGATCAAGGGTTAGCCATCATTCTATATGATTTTTCTACTCCAAAAATATTAGTCGTCTAGGTATTTCATCTAGATATTCTTATCTTTTATTAATTAGGTTATTGATTTAAGTGTATTTTTTTATTTTTGGCTTGTTCAAATAAGCGTGATTTTTTTTGTGAATCAATAAATACAGTGGTTGGATGGAATATATTGTGTTATTCTTTCATATCCGACTTTTTTTCAATTCAAGTTATCTTTTTATGATTTGAGTGACAAAGATCCTTTGGAATAAAGCTTCTGCAAAGTGCCACTCTTTTGAGGGCATAACAGTTAGTATTAGAGCACAGTTCATCACAAAGCCTAGAGTAATTTTGGTTTTTGAACGGTTATTGATGCTGGATATGATTTGTTTTCGAAGATGGATATTTTTGATGAGAAGAAAATAGGAATTTAGAAATCAAAGATGGAGGATGTTCCATGTCTCAATGATTTTCATAATCCGATTGATGGACATGTGAAGATGGCCCCTAATGTAGATGAGACAGATAAGAAAGTGTTTGCTTTGATTCGCCAATACCTTGATGATTCAATTTTTTGTCATGTGGAGAGCTGTGAATCCATGAAGGATTTATAGGACTAGTTGGTATCTTTTTTGTGAGTCAGGGAGTGCTACTAGTAAGGTTTTTCTGATTCGAAAGTTGGTACAACTGGGATTAAATAAAGAAAATTATGTTGCCGAGCATTTGAATGAATTTCAAAAAGTGATAAATAAAATGGAAAAAATTGAAGGTCAATTTTGATGATGAGTTATAGGAACTTTCATTGATGAGTTCGCTTTCATAAAGTCGGGAAACTTTGTTTCTTTCATAAAGTAATTCCAATGCCAATGGAACTATCTCTCTAAAAGTTATTCGAAGCAACCTTTAGAATGAGGGGCTTGGGAGAAAAGGGTCAGGTCTGAAATCAGTTCAAAGCGAGGCTATAGTGGTAAGGGACTCGAAAAAAGATACACTTTTGAAGAAGAAAGAAGCTAATGGTAAAGGTGCTATCATCAATCATAATTATAATAACGAAGGTCACATACCTGAAAAATGTCATGCTTATAAAAGAGACATGAAGAAGATTGCACATGGTGATAGTAGTGATGGTGCACAGGTGGACTTTGCTAAAGGTACCAATAGTGGTGCTTCTTGTGATGTCCACTTTAGTGAAGATGAGCCTTGGAAGATGGATTTCGGGGCATTTTTCACATTGTAGATATGTGAATTATTTCTCCTTATATGAAAAGAATGTCGGCATGACTAAGACGACCAATGGAGTAGAGATATGAGTTTGTGGTATTAAATCTATCTGTTTTGTATGCATGATGGTGTGATATGAGAAGTCACTGGAGTTAGACAATTACCCACTTGTTCGCATAATTTTATTTTTCTCGATCAATTGGATCATCGTGTTTGTACTTATGAGACTCAAGGTGGAGTTTTGAATGTGAAGAAAGGGGGTCATATAAGGATGAGAGAAGTATTGGAGGAAGGAAACCTTTATTGATTGGTTAGTTATGTAGTTGACTATGAAAAGCGAATGACGGTTGAAGGACCTAGTCCATAATAAGATAGGGAGGTTAATGTGGTCACTGCTTATGATTCTAGCGTTGAGAATCATGTTCCTGACAGGGGTCTTCATGATGATGATGATGATGCTGCAGGGATCCATGATGATCATGTTTTGGGCTCAAGGTGATAGACGGGTATCGAATTGCAAAAACCACAAAGATAAGACAGAGATCTATACAGTATTAGAAAATTTTTAAGATTGAATTTATGTGATGCACCTCATGAGTGAGATGCATCACTTGAATTTGGTGGTTAAGATTTGTAATATTGTTTGATTGAGATTTAGTGATTTGTGAAAGAGCTAGTTATGACATGCTTATTGATTATCAGATATTTGATGTGATTTCATATCAATGTGTAGTGTTGAGATTTGTCATACTAAATCATGTGTCCATTGAAGCTAGTTGTATACGTATGTTAGTTTTGAAAATAGCATTGTGACAGAGAAGACAATTTGCAAAACAAGGCCTAGAGAAGGAAGATACGGAGGAAGATGCTGGGATTTGCTGAGTGCTTTAGCTCAGACATATGGGGGAATGTATCAGATGTTAGAGCAATGTCTCTAGAATTTCTAGAGGCTTAACTCGGACGTATGGTAGTTTGATGCTTGAGACAGTGGAAATATTTTTTTGATTGGCCATGTCATTTCCAGTTTGTAACATTTTTTAAGCTTAATTTGGGTATTTGTCTAGGTCTTCTATTCTCCTATATAAGCTACTTTCAGTATTTGATCAAATTGTATGGCTTGGTAATCAATATTAGATGTGATCAAGGATTAGTTGTCATTCTAAATGGTTCTTCTTCTCTAACAATATTATTCATCTAGATATTCTATAATAACCCCGAAATCTGAGCCAATTTAAAAAATTTATTTTGGCAATTTTGGTGAATTTTGATTATTTAAAATGAATTATTTTAAATAATATCGACGAGAAATTTATTTTGAATAGAATTAGAAGTATATATTTATTTGAATCGTCGTTAGAATATAAACAATTATTTTTAATTATAAAAGGAATTGAAAATGGCGCTGTAGTTTGAAATTTCGATTTCGAATTTCAAATGAATGCACAGGATTCAAAATAAACCATATTTTAGAGAAACCAAAAATATTAGAATCTATTTGAAAATATCTTTCCAACGAATCCGAAAAATCAAAATTTCATAGTGGGAATAAAATGTTATGCCCAGTTGAAAATTCAGAATAGTCGATGTGGAATTCTGGCCCTTAAAAATGGAAATTTTGCAAACGATCTTCGTTTTCGACGAAACCACTTTTGTTGGATCCGTGATGTTAACTTATTGCTAGATTCCAAAATTCATAATTTTCTGAATCAATATGTGAGCGTGGCAAAGGAAAACGTGTTTTAACAGTTTCAGTCAATTTCGATCAACCAGAAAATGGCCATTTTTCAAACGATCTCAGAATTTGACTTAATTAGTTTTGTTAGGATCGTATCGTCAATACAAAGTTAGAAATAATTTTTCTGAAATATTTAGAGTCAGCATGTGGCCTCGGTAAATTAAAATGTGCGTTCAAATTCAATATACATTGATTTATA
Source organism: Allium sativum (assembly GCA_030737875.1). NCBI lineage: Eukaryota > Viridiplantae > Streptophyta > Magnoliopsida > Asparagales > Amaryllidaceae > Allium > Allium sativum. The sequence continues at coordinate 8,882 of JASFAX010003698.1, forward strand.
TTTTGATTTTGACGGAAACTGATCGTAACTGTCGAATCGGCTTACGTAACACATCCCATTGGGTTCGAAATGGGGGTAATTAGCTAGGGACGATAGTCGGTGGGTTTGATTTCGTGTTCGAAATAAAAAGTTACTTTTTGGATTAAAATAAAATAAATATATATTAATATATATTGGCCTAGGACCCTTCTCTCTCCACTCATAGTCAAAACCGATCAGCTAAATAAAAAAAGGGGATCTCGATCCCGTCGCCAGCTCTATTGCCCCCCACCATCGATCGGACGTCGCGCCCACTCTGGCCAGTTGCCACCACCCTCGAGCCCCTTCCTTCCCCTTCCCCTCCTAAGATACCCCCTCGATGTGAAGAACCGACGCTCTACCCACTCGAATAGCCACTGCCCTAGCCGCCTGCCGCCATCCTTGGCCGTCACCCCGATCCCTTGCGCCTCCCCGTCACCCACTCCGCCACCTCGAGCCTGCGCCAGCATCACCCCCTGCTTCCGGCATTCCTAATGACCAAAACCCTAATTTTTTTCGACTGTAAGCTTTTCTATTTAATCCTCTTTTCAGTATTGATTTATACAGCGAAATAGAATTGATTTTTATATATAATAAAAATGAAAGGATTATTTTTCTCTTAAAATGATTTGATTCTTACTCTTAAAAAGATCGGATTTTTAAAAAGATAAAGATTGGATTTTTAATAAGTAAGAAATAGGGTTTTCATAATATAATAATGCGATTTTTATATGTGGAGATTAGAAATAAAAATACTATTTTTATTATGAAGTTAGAGGTATAAAAATATGATTTTTATCCTATGTAAAGATTTGATTTTTAACACTAAAGATTTGATTTTTAACACGGTAAAAATAGGATTTTTATTATATATACAGCGTTGTAAAAATGTGATTTTTACATATGTAATAGCGATGTAAAAAAATATGATTTTTATATTATAGAGATAATAAAAATATGATTTTTATAATATATAGGTAATAAAAATTTGGTCTTTATATATGTATTTGGTCTTTGTATATGTAGCGAATTAAAAATCTGATTTTTATTATACATATGTTGAGATAAAAATGTGATTTTTATAGCGTCGTAAAAATATATGAAATAGAAATAAAAATGGGATTCTTATTTATTGGAATGAAGCAATAAAAAATATAATTTTTATCATGAACAGCGTGGTAAGGGCTGGATTGGAATTGCAAACAAATCAAAACGGTTCAGATGTTCAGGAATAGATAATGGCAGAGTGGATCCCAAAGGTGAGAACTCCTCACTTGTTTTTTTATTTCTAGTTTGAAATATATACTAGGATGCAGACGGTGCTTAGCAGCACCCGACACCCGTTGTCCACAGACCATGGACGACTTGTGTGATTGTTTGTGTTGTGAAAATTGACTGTTGGTTGTGAAATAAAATATATATTCATGTGTTGAAAAAAAAATATTCATGTGTTGAAACAAAAAAAATATATTCATGTGTTGAAACAAGGAAAATATATTCATGTGTTGAAATAAAATATATATTCATGTGTTGAAATGAAAGATATATTCATGTGTTGAAATAAAATATATATTCATGTTTTGAAATAAAATATATATTCATGTGTTGAAATAAAATATATATTCATGTGTTGAAATAAAATATATATTCCTGTGTTGAAGTAAAATAAATATTCATTTACAAATCGAACGATTTGTTTATGTACACTGATTTGACTGATATTGGTTGGGACGATAAAATTTTACACATCGCCCAACTGCACAAATAAAAATCTGTGTTTGTTGATGTGAAACCCCACACGGGTATTAGGATGATATTTGACGTACACTAATCCCGATTGTTTAGTTGTATGTCAATTGATGGGTTGATAGACAATGTAAGCGTAAATTATTTATATTTAATGCTTATGCAGTTGTGTGGTGCACTCTGGATGATGGTTGATGATTTATCCTTGCTATTATATACAGGTATTGTAGAAAATCCATATAATTAACCTTATATGGTAATTGATTGGGCCTCATTCCGATTTGGAAAATAAGGAATATTATAAAAATAAATTCATGTGTTGAATAGAATAAATTCATGTGTTAAATAGAATAAATTCATGTGTTGAATAAAATAAATTCATGTGTTGAATAGAAATAAATTCATGTGTTGAGTAGAATAAAAATTTATGTGTTGAATAGAATAAAAGTTCATGTGTTGAATAATATAAATTCATGTGTTGAATAGAATAAATATTCTTGTGTTGAATAGAATAAATATTCATGTGTTGAATAGAATAAACATTCATGTGTTGAATAATGTAATAACCCGGAAATCTGAGTCAATTTAATTTTTTTATTTTTGGCAATTTTAGTGAATTTTGAATATTTAAATGATTTATTTTAAATAATAACGACGAGAAATTTATTTTGACTAGAATTCGAATGTATATATTTATATAGATCATCGTTAGAATATAAATATTTATTTTAAATTATAAAAGGAATTGAAAATGGCGCGGTAGTTCGAAAATTCGATTTCAAACTTCAAATGAATGTACCGGTGCAAAATAAACCAGATTTTAGCGAAACCAAAAATATTTGAATCTAATTGAGAATATCTTTCCAACGAATCCGAAAAATTGAAATTTCATAGCAGGAATAAAAAGTTATGTCCAGTTGAAAATTCAAAATAGTCGCTATGGAATTCTGGCACTTAAAAATAGAAATTTTGCAAACGACCTCGAATTTTCGACGAAACAACTTTTGTTGCATCCGTGATGTCAAGTTATTGCTAGGTTTCAAAATTCGTAATTTTTCAAATCAATATGTGAGCGTGGCAAAGGAAAACGCGTTTGACCAGTTTTAGTTGATTTTAATCGATTGGAAAATGGCCATTTTTCAATCGGTCTCAGAATTTGACGAAATTAGTTTTGTTTGGACTGTATTGTCAATACAAAGCTAGAAAATATTTTTCGGGAATTTTTGAGGCTAGTATGTGGCCCCAGTAAATTGAAATGTGCGTTTAAAATCAAATATAGTGATTTATATTTTAAATTTGATGAAAACTGATCGAAATGATCGAATCAGCTTACGATACATATCCCATTGTGTTCGGAATAGGGGTAATACGTTAGGGACGATAGTCGTTGGGCTTGAATCGGGGTTCGCAATGAAAGTCAACTTTAATGGGAATTAAATAATATATATATATATATAACAACCCTTTTTTTCCTCTAAACCCCCCTTCTTTTACTTTCCTCATCAGAACTCTCGATCCCCCTTTCCCAAATCCACGTCGCCCTTCCATCCATCGCGCCACCAAGTTGGCCACCCTTTCTCCGACAGTCGCCCCTGCCTAGCGCCGCCCTCCCCTACTCTCTCTCCTCTCTCTCCATGCTTCTTTGCCAACTACGTGAAGCCCTACCTCCAAGAAACCCTAGCCCCGACCACCCCTGACCCACTGCCACAAGTTGCGAAGCCTCCGCCCTCCCTCTCCTGCCGACGCGCAAGCACTCCCCTCCCCCCCTTCGATTTGATCAACTGTGAGCTCCACCCTCTCTGTATCCAGAAATACCCAAAGCCCTGACGCCGTGCTCGGATCCGCCACCTCCTACCTGAAGCCGCCGTGAATCCTCCCACCTTCGACGAACTCAGGGCGCAGTGAAACCCCCCCTCAACCTACTTCGAATGTAAGTATTTTTATTTATTTTAAAGCAGTATTTTTATTTATTTTAAAGCAATGATTTTTATATTTGAAAGGGCTAGGATTTTTATCATACTTTAGAAATATGTAAAAGTAGACAAAGTTTTGATTTTTAAAAAGTAGACAAAGTTTTGATTTTTAGAAGTAAACAAGATTAGATCTCTAAAATAAAAAGAATATATTTTTGTATATAAAAAGATTATATTTTTAGATAAGGAAATATTATATTTTTACATGAATAAAGATTTGATTTTTATGTGTAGCGTATTAAAAATATAATTTTTATACATGGAATAATAATATAAAAATGTGATTTTTATATATGTAGCGAAAACGGACGACAAAAGTGACAAAAGGAGAACCCGGCAAGATTTACTACATATGAAGAGTCGTGGAGTTTCGTTTAGCTAGTCAGTGAGAACTTCTCACTTTTATTTTATTTCTAGTTGAAATATATACTAGGATGCAGACGGTGCTTAGTAGCACCCGACACCCGTCGTCCACAGACCATGGATCACTTGTTTGGTTGCTATGTTGTAAAATTTGATTGTGTGATGTGGAATGAAATATAATATTTTATAGTGGAAAATATTATTCAGTTAAAAATATAATTTTTAACGTGTATATAAAATAAATAGTAATAAACAAATCGAACGATTTGTTTATATACACTGATTTGACTGATATTGATTGGGACGATAAATTTTACACATCGCCCAACTGCACAAATAAAATCTGTGTTTGTTGTTTTGAAACCCTACATGGGTGTTGGGATGAGATTTGACGTACACTAATCCTGATTGTTTAGTTGTATGTCAATCGATGGATTGACAGACTGTGTAAGCATTAATTATTTATATTTAATGCTTATGCAGTTGTGTGGTGCACTCTGGATGATGGTTGATTAATTACCGTTGCTATTATATACATGGGTTGTAGAAAATCCATATAATTGACATTATATGGTATTGATTGGGCCTCATTCTAATTTGGAAAATAAAGAATTAAAATTCATGTGTTGAAGAAAATAAATATTCATGTGTTGAGTAAAATAAATATTCTTGTGTTGAATAGAATAAATATTCATGTGTTGAATAAAAGCGGTGTTGATTAGATTGACGCCATTTTGACGTGAACGATATTTATATCGATTTTATTCATTTTTATAATGAATATAGAAAAGAAAGAGATTTCAAAATATAATGTTTTGAAAATATTATCATTTGTATATCGATGATGTGGAATATTCAATTTTGATACGAAATTGAATATAAAGTTGAAATCGTTTTGAAAACGAATTTAAAATGATTAATAAAATACGTTTTGAAAGAAAATTGATGAAATATATATATATTATATATATAATGGCCTGAATAGAACGACCCGCGCCGCGGCAGTTCGCGAATTTCGACCATTGACTTCGAATGGATATTACGGGAGATTTGACCGTCGAATTCTCCTAAAACCGGAACCGTCGGGTTCGTATCAAAAAGATATTTCTAACGAATATTAGAGATTTGAAATCTAACGGTTGGATTTGGAATTATGTCCAAATCAAATTTGGAAAAGGTCGCTGTAAGTGCAGTTCGATGGCCGTTGATGGAAATCAACTGTACGGGCCTTGATAAAATTAGTAAAAATAGTAATAATTTGTGTAAAATCATAAGAAATGATTTGGGAAGAATTGGGATGAAAAACACCATATTTGAAAAGATAAAAGTAGATTTTATCGAAATGAACTAGTTTTGAACTAGAATAATAATTTATTTATTTTTAAAATAAATAAATTGGATTTGAAATGGTTTTAAAAGTAACCAGAATTTCCAATAATTGAATTGGAATGGATTTTAATCGAAATTGTCTTTGGAATATTTCGATGTTGGATTTCGTGATTATACAGGTATTGTTCTGGAAATTTAAAAGATATATTTATATCGTTATTTCCCGTACGATATTTGTTGGTCGTAGAATTTGATATTGAATATAAGCTGATATATTTTTCTATTCAGAGCCTTGTATTTAATATCAAATGTGATTTAGGTTTGTCGTGAACGGTGTCTTCATTAACACTGTTCTTAAATCTAGTTGAGAAAAAGATTAAATCTTTTTATTTAGACTTAATGAAGTGTACCAATTAAATGGTAGTTAATTGGAATTGAATTTGAATTGATTTTTGGGTTTATCGTGGGCGGTGTTTTAAATAACACTTGTTCTTTAACCCGATAATTAACGGAATGTGATTTTGGGTTGTCGTGAACAGTATCTTCAATAATACTGTTCTTAGACCCAACTGAGTTAAAAAAATCAGAAACTAACTGGAGATTAGTTAAGTTGAATGGTTTCTTGGGTATTGATCTGATGTTGGTTTCGGCCTTCGGGGTTAATACTTAGGGAATTGTTCCCTTACTAATTTACGGTTAGTGACTGATGAATTGGAATGAAGCGTATGTTGGTTTCGCAATAGCAACAACCACACAGGTTAATATTTGAATAAAAGAATATTCTAAATTGGAATGAAGCGTATGTTGTGTTTGTGTAACACTTGTTTATTATATACACGAGTTATTCAGAAAGACCGGGTTTATCCCATTCTGAATAACTGATTCGACGTGGTGTCGAAGAGGAAGACGGTGGTTGAAGACCGGAGGTCTTCACGTCGTTTGGGTGATTACTGATGATCTTGTTTGGGCTGTACACCCAAGAGGAGGGAATCAGTTGGTGATCGTCCAGACATACTTGGAGATCGATGGACAAGCGAGGTACAAAGTGCCTCCGGTTTCGTTCAGACCCAGAACGAACTTGTAAATGGACTGTGTGTCTGACATTGGATTTTATTTTGTGTGATTGATTTCTATTAAATATATATCTGTTTGGCGGTGGAGAATTTATTCTCTTGCTTAACGCCCTTCTCTGAGACGTACGAGCTCAGGGTTTATATATTGATGGATATCAAACACATGGAGTGAATTGCCTGTGTGGCATGCCTAAGTGGCAATTGATCAAGGCTTCTGTTGAAAAGCAAAGTCTTGTAGTCGATGATCAAAGCACCGCCTATGTGGCATAGCTTTGTGTAACGTTGATTCGCGAGCCTCACACCTCGGTTGTGAACCAGAAACGGGAGAGGACTGCAGGGAGGGCATGTGTTTCCTTCTAGCTAGGGTGGTGTCAGTGACCTACCAGCCCTGACATTTATATTATTTTCACCTGTGTGGTTGTTGCTATTGCGAGGCGCCTGGAGTATATCGGTCGATCCGGGACCGATGGAGTCATTCGTTGGCTCGTTTACGCCCCAAAGGGCGGGGAAACGCAGTGTCTAGGGTTTAAGTTTAATCCACATCGGTGGACCGGCCCTGTAGATCCAAGGGTCACTCGAGCTCTGATCCTGAGGCTCGGGATTGACAGTATCGAATCGGTTGAGGACGATCCCTTGCCTCGGTTCGCAGATGGAAATCCAACTTCCAATACATGACTTTGCGGTTTTGATTGTAGAGCCTAGTATGGCGACATGATATATGGTACCCATGCCGCCTATGATTGATATTTATGATTGAAATTGTTTTGACACTATACACTTATAGTAATGATAAAAGATGAAATTTAGCGTATCAAGCATTCTTTGGCTATTATAAGGTAAAACCATATCCTCCGGCTTGCATTGCATTGTGTGGTGGGACCTGGGTCTTATAATAGCTTCATTTTTCTTTATTTAGCATTGCGTTGTTGTTTTATGCACTTGTATTCTTGGGAGGAAACCCGTTCCGTGTTATACGGCGTGGTCCCTTGATTTACCTAACTTTAAAATAAAGATTAATAACTGTTTTAGTTCTCACACCAGTCACATGACTGATCTGGAGTTTATTGTTTTAACCTAAACTCCAGATGCCCTTATTTTCCGCATGGGCAGCTAGTAGTTTTGGTTTTGAAAATTTATATTCACAGGATCCTGATTTACAGCTGGAACGATGCTCGGAAAGCTCTGTATCCGTGTATTACTTCTAGATGTGTTTTATATTATTTTCCGCTGCGATGTATTTAAATGTAATTTAAATCTCCAATATTTTCTGTGTTATATTTATTCATACCCTGTATATTCTTGTATTCTGATGAAATTGTTATAATAAGCAATGAAATGTTCTTCTGTTTGCGTCCTGATGCGCCTTGTCCTCAAAGTATCCGCTCTTTCCTTACCGGGGAAGTTACGGGTCCTTACAAATAAAAGCCGTGTTGATTAGATTGACGCCATTTTGACGTGAACGATATTTATATCGATTTTATTCATTTTCATAATGAATATAAGAAAGAAAGTTATTTCAAAATATAACGTTTTGAAAATATTATCATTTGTATATTGATGATGTGGAATATTCAATTTTGATACGAAATTGAATATGAAGTTGAAATCCTTTCGAAAACGAATTTAAAATGATTTATAAAATACGTTTTGAAAGGAAATCGACAAAATATGTATAATATATATTATATATATAATGGCCTGAATAGAACGCGTCGCGCTGCGGCAGTTCGCGAATTTTGACCATTGACTTCGAATTGACGTTGCGGGAAATCCGACCGTCGGATTTTCCTAAAACTGGAACCATTGGGTTCGTATCGAAAAGTGCTTTCTAATGAATATTAGAAATTTGAAATCTAACGGTTGGATTTGGAATTATGTCCAAATCAAATTTGGAAAAAGGTCGTTGTAAGTGCAGTTCGATGGCCGTTGATGGAAATCGACTGTACGGGCCTTGATAAAATTATTAAAAATAGTAATAATTTGTGTAAAATCATAAGAAATGATATGTGAAGATTTGGGATGAAAAATTCCAAATTTGAAAAGATAAAAATAGATTTTTATCGAAATGAACTAGTTTTGAACTAGAATTATAAATCATTTATTTTTGAAATAAATAAATTGGATTTGAAAGGGTTTTAAAAGTAACCCGAAGTTTTAATAACTGAATTGGAATGGAATGTGATTTTGGGTTTATAGTGAACAGTGTTTTAAATGACATTGGTGCTTTAATCCAGTTAAAGGAAGGATATGATTTCCCAAGTCAAGCAATCATTAATATTAATTTTTGGGGAAGATTAAAACTAAGCGGAATTTAAATGAATCTTTAATTAGATTGAAATGATCGAGAATGGAGTATCACCTGTTTTGCTCCAGGCGATAGTTAAATCTTTAATTAGATTCGAACGTGAAATGGTAATTGAATTTACCGACAACACCGTGGTGTTAGATATGAAGTATTGCCAGTTTTACTTCATGGGATAAATAGGTTGGGATTGGGAAATAAAATAAATGATTACTTCGGTGTGGTTTGCTAATCCCGACTAGTTTGAATTGATATTCAAAGAAGATTAAAGAATAAATTTAAAGAATTTATCTTTGATAAAATTAATGGGAACCTTTCCGAAAGTGTAAGAATATTTGAATAAAAGAATATTCTGAATTGGAATGAGGCGTATGTTGTGTTTGTGTAACACTTGTTCACTATATACGCGAGTTATTCAGAAAGACCGGGTTTATCCCATTCTGAATAATTGATTCGATGTGGTGTCGAGGATGAAGATGGTGGTTGAAGACCGGAGGTCTTCACATTGTTTGGGTGATTACGGATGATCTTGATTGGGCTGTACACCCAAGAGGAGGGAATCAGTTGGTGATTGTCCAGACATACTTGGAGATCGATGGATATGCGAGGTAAAAGGTGCCTCCGGTTTCGTTCAGACCCGGAACGAACTTGTAAATGGACTGTGTATCTGACATTGGATTGTATTCTGTGTGATTTATTTCTATTAAATATATATCTGTTTGGCGGTGGAGAATTTCTTCTCTTGCTTAACGCCCTTCTCTGAGACGTACGAGCTCAGGGGTTATATATTGATGGATATCAATCGCATGGAGTGAATTGCCTGTGTGGCATGCCTAAGTGGCAAATGATCAAGGCTTCTGTTGAAAAGAAAAGTCTTGTGGTTGATGATCAAAGCACCTCCTGTGTGGCATAGCTTTGTGTAGCGTTGATTCGCGAGCCTCACACCCCGGTTGTGAACCAGAAACGGGAGAGAACTTCAGGGAGGGCATGCGTTTCCTTCTAGCTAGAAGTGGCGTCAGTGGTTTTACATGCCCTGATGAGTTTGACTTATGTTGTTGTTGCTGTTGCGAGGCGCCTCGGATATATCGGTGACTGTGTGGAGCAGATGGAGTCATTTGGCTCATTTACGCCCCATAGGGCCGGGAAACGTAGTGTTCAGGCATTTTAATCCACATCAGTGGACCGACCCTGTCGCTCCAAGGGTCGATGCGTTCTATCCCGGAGACATGGGCTAGATTGTCTCGAATTCGGTAAGGATGATCCCTTGCCTTGGTTCACAGATGGAAATCCAACTTCCAATACGTGACTTTGCGGTTTTGATTGTAGAGCCTAGTATGGCGACATAGTGGGATGGGTCACTTATGCCGTCTATGATTGATACTTATGATTGAAATTGTTTTGACACTATACACTTATAGTAATAATAAAACATGAAATTTAGCGTATCAAGCATTCTTTTGCTATTACAAGGTAAAACCCTATCCTCCGGCTTGTGTTGCATTGTGTGATGGAACTTGGGTCTTATAATAGCTTCATTGTTCTTTATTTACCATTGCACTGTTGTTTTATGCACTGGTATTCTTGGGAGGAAACCCGTTCTGTGTTATACGGCGTGGTCCCTTGATTTACCTAACTTTAAAATAAAGATTAATAACTGTTTTAGTTCTCACACCAGTCACATGACTGACCTGGAGTTTATTTTTTTAACCTAAAGTCTGGGTGCCCTTATTTTGACACGGGCAGCTAGTAGTTTTGGTTTTGCAGATTTATATTCACAGGATCCTGGTTTACAACTGGAACGATACTCGGAAAGCTCTATATCCGCGTATTACTTTCAGTTGTGTTTTGTATTAATTTCCGCTGCAGTAGTTTATTGTAATCTCTGATATTTATTGAATGTATTACATTTATTCATACTCGATATATTCTTGTATTCTGATGAATTGTTGTAATAAGCAATGAATTGTTCTTCTGTTTGCGTTCTGCTGTGGCTTGTCCTCAACTCAATCCGTGATTTCCCGTAAGGGGGATTTCGGGTCGTTTCATTTTGGTATCAGAGCTTTGGTTTACAAAGCTCGAGAACAGGACACATTAGAACCATACGAAAGAATTCATCAGAGATTGGATTAGTAATATCCAACGAGAATGACCCGTTAGAGATAGGATCAGTAGTATCCTAGAACGAGTGTGAAGAGTAGTGTTTTTGAAATAAAAGTGAAAAAAAGTTTTGTTTTGAATTTTAATTCAATTTTTCGTATTTGAATATTTATTTATATTGAATTTGGACAATCCAGTATATAAAGATTTTGCATATACGCCTTGCAAATGTGTATTCGAAGTTTTAATATACTGGATAGATGTAGAATCACAATCTAGTCTCTCGAAGATGATTCTGATGATCGCTCGAGCATCATCAGAATTTATTTTCATGTTTCGAAAGTGGGATTTCTATATGATTCCAATTGACTGGTGTGAGAACCAAAGGTAGATAGGGCTTATTGTTGTGATCTGGCACCAAAAATGTGATTTTTGACTATATATCAAAATTATGAATTTGAAACGTTAATCAACTAATTGATTGCTAGTTGTGTTGTTTGATTATTGTATGATTAATTAAATGTTGAACCTTTAGTCAAATTGAACCAAATAGTGAGTTGTATTGAAAATTTATCGCATATGCATGCATGTACATGTACTTACATTGAACAGGTCATAGCAAGGAGGCTAGAGCAGAAGAATAAAATTGTTTGCCCGACAAATAGGTACACGTTTACAATTATTGGGTTTGGATGATTTTATGAGCCGCTTGGCTATTTCTTTTTCCTTTTGGATTGATGAGAGCCATGGGAGGCTATTTGAAATATCCTGAAGTCCCCGGTGCAGGGGAGGTTATGGCGAAATCTTTCGAAAATTTAGGGTGTTAGCCAAATTTTTGAAAATTTTGAAAAGTTCTTAGAAACTGAAAAGTTGAAGAACTTAAGCCGTAAGGAAAATAATGAATGTTGAGTTGATTAGTTAAACAACTTTCAACTTCGTTCCTTTTTGGGGACGAAAAGTTATAAGTGGGGGAGATTGTAATAACCCGGAAATTTGAGCCAATTTAAAATATTTATTTTGGCAATTTTGGCGAATTTTGATTATTTAAAATGAATTATTTTAAATAATATCGATGAGAAATTTATTTTGAATAGAATTAGAAGTATATATTCATTTGAATCGTCGTTAGAATATAAATAATTATTTTTAATTATAAAGGGAATTGAAAATGGCGCGGTAGTTTGAAATTTCGATTTCGAATTTCAAATGAATGCACAGAATTCAAAATAAACCGGATTTTAGCAAAACCAAAAATATTAGAATCTATTTGAAATATCTTTCCAACGAATCCAAAAATCAAACTTTTCATAGCGGGAATAAAAAGTTATGCCCAATTGAAAATTCAGAATAGTCGTTGTGGAATTCTGGCCCTTAAAAATAGAAATTTTGCAAACGACCTTTGTTTTCGACGAAACCACTTTTGTTCGATCCGTGATGTAAACTTATTGCTAGATTCCAAAATTCATAATTTTTTGAATCAATATGTGAGCGTGGCAAAGGAAAACGTGTTTTAACAGTTTCAGTCAATTTCGATCGACCAAAAAATGGCCATTTTTCAAACGTTCTTAGAATTTGACAAAATTAGTTTTACTAGGACCGTATCGTCAATACGAAGTTAGAAAAAAAATTCTGAAATTTTTAGAGTCAGTATGTGGCCTCGATAAATTAAAATGTGCATTCAAATTTAATATACATTGATTTATATTTGATTTTGATGGAAACTGATCGTAACTGCCGAATCGGCTTACGTAACACATCCCATTGGGTTCAGATTGGGGGTAATTAGCTAGGGACGACAGTCGGTGAGTTTGATTTCGAGTTCGAAATAAATAGTTACTTTTTGGATTAAAATAAAATAAATATATATTAATATATATTGGCCTATGGCCCTTCTCTTTCCCCTCATAGTCAAAACCGATCAGCTAAATAAAAAAACAAAAGGGGATCTCGATCCCCTCGCCAGCCGTGTCGCCCCCCACCATCGATCGGATGTCGCGCCCCCTCTGGCCAACCGCCACCACCCTCGAGACCCTTCCTTCCCCTCCTCAGATACCCCCTCGACGTGAAGAACCGGCGCTCTACCCACTCGAATAGCCACTGCCCTAGCCGCTTGCTGCCATCCTCGGCCGTCACCCCGATCCCCTGCGCCTACCCATCACCCACTCCGCCACCTCGAGCCGGCGCCAGCATCACCCCTTGCTTCTGGCATTCCTGTTGACCAAAACCCTAATTTTTTTCAATTGTAAGCTTATCTATTTAATCCACTTTTCAGTATTGATTTAAACAGCGAAAAAGAATTGATTTTTATATATAATAAAAATAAAAGGATTTTATTTTTGCTTTTAAAATGATTTGAATCTTGCTCTTAAAAAGATCGGATTTTTAAAAAGATAAAGATTAGATTTTTAATAAGTAAGAAATTGGGTTTTCATAATATAAAAATGCGATTTTTATATGTGGAGATTAGAAATAAAAATACGATTTTTATTATGAAGTTAGAGGTATAAAAATATGATTTTTATCCTATGTAAAGATTTGATTTTTAACAAGGTAAAAATTGGATTTTTATTATATATACAGCGTTGTAAAAATGTGATTTTTACATATGTAATAGCGATGTAAAAAAATATGATTTTTATATTATAGAGATAATAAAAATATGATTTTTATAATATGTAGGTAATAAAAATTTGGTCTTTATATATGTAGCAAAAAAATTCTGATTTTTATTATATATATGTTGAGATAAAAATGTGATTTTTATAGTGTCGTAAAAATATATGAAATAGAAATAAAAATGTGATTCTTATTTATTGGAATGAAGCAATAAAAAATATAATTTTTATTATGAACAACATGGTAAGGACTGGATTGGAATTGCAAATAAATCCAAACGGTTCAGAAGTTCAGGAATAGATAATGGCAGAGTGGATCCCAAAGGTGAGAACTCCTCACTTTTTTTTGTTTCTAGTTTGAAATATATACAAGGATGCAGACGGTGCTTAGCAGCACCTGACACCCATTGTCCTCAGACCATGGAAGACTTGTGTGATTGTTTGTGTTGTGAAAATTGACTGTTGGTTGTGAAATAAAATATATATTCATGTGTTGAAACAAAAAAAATATTCATGTGTTGAAACAAAAATATATATATTCATGTATTGAAACAAAAAATATATATTCATGTGTTGAAATAAAATATATATTCATGTGTTGAAATGAAAGATATATTCATGTGTTGAAATAAAATATAAAAATATGTGTTGAAATAAAATATATATTCATCTGTTGAAATAAAATATATATTCCTGTGTTGAAGTAAAATAAATATTCATTTACAAATCGAACGATTTGTTTATGTACACCGATTTGACTGATATTGATTGGGACGATAAAATTTTACACATCGCCCAACTACACAAATAAAAATTTGTATTTGTTGATGTGAAACCCCACACGGGTATTGGGATGATATTTGACGTACACTAATCCCGATTATTTAGTTGTATGTCAATCAATGGGTTGACAGACTGTGTAAGCGTAAATTATTTATATTTAATGCTTATGCAGTTGTGTGGTGAACTCTGGATGATGGTTGATGATTTATCGTTACTATTATATACAGGTGTTGTAGAAAATCCATATAATTAACCTTATATGGTAATTGATTGGGCCTCATTCCGATTTGGAAAATAAGGAATATTAAAATAAATTCATGTGTTGAATGGAATTAATTCATGTGTTGAATAGAATAAATTCATGTGTTGAATAGAATAAATTCATGTATTGAATAGAAATAAATTCATGTGTTGAATAGAATAAAAAATCATGTGTTGAATAGAATAAAAATTCATGTGTTGAATAATATAAATTCATGTGTTGAATAGAATAAATATTCATGTGTTGAATAGAATAAACATTCATGTGTTGAATAAAAGCCGTGTTGATTAGATTGACGCCATTTTGATATGAACGATATTTATATCGATTTTATTCATTTTTATAATGAATATAAGAAAGAAAGTGATTTCAAAATATAATGTTTTGAAAATATTATCATTTGTATATCGATGATGTGGAATATTCAATTTTGATACGAAATTGAATATGAAGTTGAAATCGTCTCGAAAACGAATTTAAAACGATTAATAAAATACGTTTTGAAAGGAAATCGACGAAATATATATAATATATATTATATATGTAATGGCCTGAATAGAACGCGCCGCGCTGCGGCAGTTCGCGAATTTCGACCATTGACTTCGAATTGACGTTGCGGGAGATCCGACCGTCGGATTTTCCTAAAACTGGAACCTTTGGGTTCGTATCGAAAAGAGCTTTCTAACGAATATTAGAAATTTGAAATCTAACGGTTGGATTTAGAATTATATCCAAATCAAATTTGGAAAAGGTCGCTGTAAGTGCAGTTCGATGGCCGTTGATGGAAATCAACTATACGGGCCTTGGTAAAATTATTAAAAATAGTAATAATTTGTGTAAAATCATAACAAATGATTTGTAAAGAATTAGGATGAAAAATTCCAAATTTGAAAAGATAAAAATAGATTTTTATCGAAATGAACTAGTTTTGAACTAGAATTATAAACCACTTATTTTTGAAATAAATAAATTGGATTTGAAAGGGTTTTAAAAGTAACCCGAAGTTTCAATAATTGAATTGGAATGGAATGTGATTTTGGGTTTATAGTGAACGGTGTTTTAAATGACATTGGTTCTTTAACCCAGTTAAAGACAGGATATGATTTCCTAAGTTAAGCAATCATTAATATTGATTTTTGGGAAGAATTAAACTAAGTGGAGTTTTAATGAATCTTTAATTTGATTGTAATGATCGAGAATGGAGTATCACCAGTTTTGCTCCAGGCGATAGTTAAATCTTTAATTAGATTTGAACGTGAAATGGTAATTGAATTTACCGATAACCCCGTGGTGTTAAATATGAAGTATTACCAGTTTTACTTCATGCGATGAATAGGTTGGGATTGGGAAATAAAATAAATGATTACTTCGGTGTGGTTCGCTAATCCCGACGAGTTTGAATTGATATTCAAAGGAGATTAAAGAATAAATTTAAAGAATTTATCTTTGATAAAATTAATGGGAACCTTTCCCAAAGTGTAAGAATATTTGAATAAAAGAATATTCTGAATTGGAATGAGGCGTATGTTGTATTTGTGTAACACTTGTTCATTATATACGCGAGTTATTCAGAAAGACCGGGTTTATCCCATTCTGAATAATTGATTCGATGTGGTGTCGAGGATGAAGATGGTGGTTGAAGACCGGAGGTCTTCACATTGTTTGGGTGATTACTGATGATCTTGATTGGGCTGTACACCCAAGAGGAGGGAATCAGTTGGTGATCGTCCAGACGTACTTGGAGATCGATGGATATGCGAGGTAAAAGGTGCCTCCGGTTTCGTTCAGACCCGGAAAGAACTTGTAAATGGACTGTGTGTCTGACATTGGATTTTATTCTGTGTGATTGATTTCTATTAAATATAAATCTGTTTGGTGGCGGAGAATTTATTCTCTTACTTAACGCCCTTCTCTGAGACGTACGAGCTCAGGGGTTATATATTGATGGATATCAACGCATGGAGTGAATTGCCTGTGTGGCATGCCTAAGTGGCAAATGATCAAGGCTTCTGTTGAAAAGCAAAGTCTTGTGGTTGATGATCAAAGCACCGCCTGTGTGGCATAGCTTTGTGTAGCATTGATTCACGAGCCTCACACCCCGGTTGTGAACCAGAAACGGGAGAGGAATTCAGGGAGGGCATGCGTTTCCTTCTAGCTAGAAGTGGCGTCAGTGGTTTTACACACCCTGACGAGTTTGAATTATGTGGTTGTTGTTGTTGCGAGGCGCCTCGGATATATCAGCGACTGTGTTGAGCCGATGGAGTCATTTGGCTCATTTACGCCCCATAGGGCGGGGAAACGTAGTGTTCAGGCATTTTAATCCACATCGGTGGACCGGCCCTATCGCTCCAAGGGTCGATGCGTTCTGTCCCTGAGACATGGGCTAGATTGTCTCGAATTCGGTAAGGACGATCCCTTGCCTTGGTTCAAAGACAGAAATCCAACTTCCAATTTGCGACTTTGCGGTTTTAATTGTAGAGCCTAGTATGGCGACATAGTGGGATGGCGCACTTATGCCGTCTATGATTGATACTTATGATTGAAATTGTTTTGACACTATACACTTATAGTAATAATAAAACATGAAATTTAGCGTATCAAGCATTCTTTGGCTATTATGAGGTAAAACCCTATACTCCGGCTTGTGTTGCATTGTGTGATGGGATCTGGGTCTTATAATAGCGTCACTGTTCTTTATTTAGCATTGCGTTATTGTTTTATGCACTGGTATTCTTGGGAGGAAACCCGTTCTGTGTTATACGGCGTGGTCCCTTGATTTACCTAACTTTAAAATAAAGATTAATTACTGTATTAGTTCTCACACCAGTCACATGACTGACCTGGAGTTTATTGTTTAAACCTAAACTTTGGGTGCCCTTATTTTGACATGGGCAGCTAGTAGTTTTGGTTTTGCAGATTTATATTCACAGGATCCTGGTTTACAGCTAGAACGATACTCGGAAAGCTCTGTATCCGCGTATTACTTCCAGTTGTGTTTTGTATTAATTTCCGCTGCAGTAGTTTATTGTAATCTCTGATATTTATCAAATGTGTTATATTTATTCATACTCTGTATATTCTTGTATTCTGATGAATTGTTGTAATAAGCAATGAAATGTTCTTCTGTTTGCGTTCTGATGTGGCTTGTCCTCAACTCAATCTGTGATTTCCTATAAGGGAGATTTCGAGTCGATTCATATTCTTTCACTTTCTCTATAAGGGAGATTTCGAGTTGTTTCATATTCTTTCACTTTCTCTATTAGGTTATTGATTCATGGGTAATTTATTTATTTTTGGCTTGTCTAATAAGCGTAAACAAAAATTATTTTTGGTCAATTAATAAAGAGGGTGGCTATGTGGAATACTTTATGTTTTTGTTGCATATCCATCTTGTTTTTAATCCAAGTTATCACTTTGGGATTTTGGTGACATGGATAGTTGATATAAAGCTTCCACAAAGCACTACCTCTAGTGTGAGGGTATAGCAAATTATGCGCCTCTATATTTTATTAGAGGGACAGTTTTTAGAGGCAAATATTATTCTGCCTCTTATAAAAATAGAGGCAAAATCTAATATTAGTTTTAACATTTAATAAAAATAATAAAGGCACATATGAAATGCCTTTAATTATTTTTATATTTAGTGTTAACATTCATAAAAAAGACATGTTGTAGTAATTATATAAAGTTGTAAATAGGTTGTCATAGCAGTAATTTACCTGCTATCAACTATAAATATAATTTGCCAAAAGCACTTTTAAATGCTTTTTTTGGCCAATGTTAGCATATGTTGAAGATCTACGGAAATTTATGTTGATGTGGGGAGTTGGTCACTTGCGCATGCCAACACCCAAGAGAGGGTTAAGTAGTAAATCCAGCAACTAAAAGCAAAAAATGTAAAGGGATACACAACTTTTTTTAGTGGTTCGGCACTAGCGCCTACGTCCACTTCATAGTAATCATTCATCATCATTGTTACAATAGAAATTTTAATCCAAGTCCAAACACTTTAAATTTACAAAGTTATATTAGAGAATAACAAAGTACATTTCCGTATTAGGCCATAATCATCTTCCTCAAGCCCAAAAACTATGAAATATGCATCAGCGTCCAAATATGTCCAAGAGCAAGCCAAGTGTCAATTCAAATGCCATGACTTTGAGAGTAAGCTTGTATGCGAAGTTTGTAGGTCCAAAAGACCATCCATAGCCAACAAAACCATGAAGGAAGCCACTAAAAAAGATTTAGGTAGAGAGCTCCCACGTGCTGGAAATGAGCAAAAAAAGACCATCCAAATAACCCAGTACAAGGGGTATTCATAGGTAAAATATCCAAGACAACGCCAAAAAATCGTATCTCAGGATTTGTACGAATCCTGGGATCGATACATATCCTGGGATTGGTATGTATCTCGGGATCAGTACGTATTAGGAGCCTTAGCCAAAATTTGAGTTGATTTCCAGAGGTCGAAATACCAAACCATTGGTCGGTGATCGTCCCGAAACCATGAGTTGATCACCTGGAAATGGGTGATCACCTCAAGTTGATCACACAACCAAATTTGCTAAGCCAGATTTTTACTTCATATCTGAAGTGTCTCCTCCAAATACTGATCTATAAAATCCAAATGCGCTGTTATGAAATGAGTGATCGTCGATGTGATCAGCAAAAATCTGGTGATTATACCATGCCAGGCACGATGCCAAATTTCCAAACCCCAGGGAAGAATTCGTATCCCCATCTATAATGATTTTGAAACCATTGTGCCAAACATGTGTTGAACTCTTGAATTTTGGTGATCGCTCCATGCCATACATGGTTTTACTGAAGTTGCCAGATCCATAAATCCTCAATACCATCCTGATAATTCCTTATGCGATCAAGTATATTTACATGATCGCATCGTAAAGAATACCAATCCCACCTCATGCCGATCCCAGGATAGGTGGTGCCAAATACTTGGTGCGTGCCTTCAATTTTTTTGATTTGCACGATGCGATCAAGTTAATCTTGGTGATCGCTTCATGTTTGAGGAGTACCGATCCCAATGTGAAATGACGAACCTAAGAGCGTGAAGTCCAGTTCGATCATCAATATGTTGGTGATCATCTCGATGTGATCACTTGATTTTGAGTGATTGGACTTGAGTTTTTCCAAAACCAATATTCTTGTCATGGCTGATGTGATCCACCATTTTAAGTAATCTAACTTTATTCGAGATTTTTCCAAGTATGATATATACTTTCATACTCGAAGTCTTAAATGATTTTTCCAATCCAAGAATGACAATCCAACAATTGACTGTATTTCCAAGCCTTTTCCGAACACTTTGCGACTTCAACTAAATCGCTTTTCTTTCTAAATCTGGACTCGAGTCCCGAGTACTTAGAAAACTAAGAATCCATCGTATGACAGCTTTGCCAAAAACCTGATCAAAACTTTACCCCCTCCTCCCCACCCCCATCCAAAACATGTCTTCCTTGTGAAAAGGTAGATGTCCTTTGCAAGAAATGCTGAAATTTGAGAATCCAGAATCTGCGGACCTAAAGAAGGTCGCATATAAATCCAATAGATGAGAATCAAAAAACCAAAGGCCATGATCGCATCAGACTATATTAAGGGAAACTAGAAATCCAGGAAACTAAAGAAAGCCGGAGATCACTGTAACAGCCCGAAAATTCGTACTATCTGGGTAGACTAAACTACACACGTCCAACCCAAATAATACAGATATATGAGTCATTAGGGTTAAAGAAATAAAAATAGATAGAAGATAAAACAAAACAAAACATCAAAATCTCACTGCAGAACGAATAAAATATATTATATAACATAATATTTGAAATACAAATTTTGTACCATATATATATCATCAGAGTACAATACAACATTTGATTCAGGGAAAAATTAGTGTAAAATAACTAACGTTGAAGCCTTCTGCTTTAAGCTCCTCCAAGTGTATCTGTAAAATCCCGAAACACTTGACTGCCTATACAAATTTGAGCACCCAAGAGTTTAGGGAAAAACAAAATAAGCTCTGGATCAGTTATGAGACTAGTGTGAGTAAACTCTAACCATATTATTTAACTTTGAAAAAATTTTGAACGAAAAGGACAATAGTAAGACCAGCCCATACATAAACATGGACGGTTTTTACCTTACTATAACCCAAAACATTTTGATACGAAAATCCGCTGATGTTATAATAATGTCTAATCAAGTAAGTAACCAAATAGTAGAACGCTTACATCTCAAACTCTACATACATAGTATAAAACCATAAATTGAAAGGCGCTTATTACAGATTGGATTCCCACTATTACAAGGTATGGGACCACCTCCTGACCAGTGTACTCTAGAGGGGATACACTGGGGTTCAGCAAGAACATCTTGCAACTCGACCACACATGACCACCCACTCATTTAGCTTGAGTGTAGCGAATATATTGCCACCCACGGTTACTGGCTGTCCAGCCATACTCCGTAAGATACAGAATCGAAAAAAGAATGAAAATTGAATTTTCTCAATATCAGTGACAAATATACCCTGCTTGGTATGACCCAACTAACCATGCTGCCTGCCCGATTTTTGTCACTTCCCGGTGGTGAGACTTGAGGCTACGTAAATCTTTCAGAACATCTGTCCATCATTCACTTTGAATGCCACTAACCCATCAAATCACTAGTTGATCTTCTCAAAAATATTACGGATACAAAAGCTAAGAGAAACGCATTTCTCCGCCAACAGATGTAATACCTTGAAAAGATCATCTTATGTGATCTGTTAGGAATACTTTTTCAGACATTCGTCCATACAAGTTGTCATGGGAATGGATAAACAGCCCTTACATTTCACTTTGTCTCTAGTTTCTTCAGCATAATCTAATTCACAACGCCTATGCCTATACGGAGTGGTTTTCGAATATAAATCCAACCGGTCTCTCTGTATTGACAACAATGGTCAAAAATCTTTGATAGCCGGTGATTTAGCTATCAAAGGAAAGCAAACATCCATCAAACAAATCACTGGCCCTTTTTGATTAATAATAATTCATTAACTATTTTCCAAATTTCTTATCGAATTAAATACATTAATTTCTAGTTATCAAATTTCTCAAAAATATTCTATCCCCTTAGATTTTAGGAAAATTTTGCCAGAACCTCCTTTGTACCAGTCAATAGCTCAAACCCAACTCGTCTCTCCAGGCCCTTTCCATTTAAAAAGAAAATTAAAAAGCCAAGCGGCTTGCCCAATAGGCTCATAAAATATCATATGGAAATTTAAACATGTACCTTTTGTCGAGCATGCAAATTATAATCTTCAAATCATCTTCCTACTCTTCATCCCATAACTGTTAACTTATGCATATTCCCATTTCCAGTCTGTCTCACATCGAACCAATCATTTTTTCTAATTTAATTTCAAACTAGCTTATTCGCTTATTTTAATTTTACTTTCAACATCTCACATTTGAACATACTTTTATTCGCTTATATATAAGTCAAATTTAATTCAAGTTCCATATTCGGATTCCCACATTACATTTAACAAATTTAAATTATTTAAACAAAGTTAAATCCGGCCAAAACCCTATTAACCAATTTTAAAAAAATTAGTTAACTACATTCGATAACTAAAAATCTAATTTTTATTTCAAAAATCAATCCATTTATTTGACTTGAGTTCGTATTTAATTTATAGCTCAAGTCCGGATTTTACCAATGGAAAATTGGATTTTTATTCACTAAAAATTCTTTTATTTAATTAAATAAACCATTATGGTTTTTAATCGATTATGGCGTTGTTTTTCTAGAAAATTTGATTTTGACATAACTCAAAATCTATAAGACGAAATTCAAATTTTTCTCTTCCAGTAGGAAACCATTAATCAATAAGTCCGAACGTTTCTTGTTTTATTGAATTCTGACTTATATTGAGTTCCGTACACTCAATTGAAGTTCGATTCCTCAAATTACGAACTACTGTGCCGCGGCGAGTTCATTTTTAATAAAATTTAGTTATAAACGTTAAAAACTTCATTTATAATTAAAACCCAACTCCATTCTCAAATTTTAAATTTAAATTAAGCCCGTTATTCACTTCACAATATAGATTATTCAACTCGTCGATTACTTTATGCCATATTCATAACTCGATTATGAATTTATTCGAAACTCAATTTCTATATTCAATTTCAATTTCCCCGAGGTTAAATTATTTATAAAATTCGATGTAATCAAATTCCAATTCTAAATTCGTTTAATGGAAATAATTAATTAATTTAACATCATTTTCTATTACAAACTAATATCATCTCTTGGTAATAGGGAAGCCATTCAAGTTAGGGTATTTTATTTACCTCTCAGACCTTGATCGACAACTTTCTTATCTTAAGATAAATAAAAGCTTGTTATATGAAAACTCAATTTATATCTCACCTTTTATTCTATTTCTATACTACTATAAATTTAACTAATTTTGTAAATCTAGTTTTAAATTTTAGATTATCCAGCAACGTCCATTACTTCGTTCAAAATTTATAACTTATAAATTCATTTTCAACTCAATTCTCTATATTAATTTCCAATTTTTTTGGAGCTAAATTATTTTATAAAATTCAACAAAAATTGAGTTTTAATTTAAAGCCCTTGGATTTATACTAATTATATATATATAAATATAGAGTTTCAGAATAAAATCTAATGTTCCCTTTTTGAAATGATTTTTAATCCCTCTTTTTAAATTCCTACTTAAATTAAAATTTCAATTATCCCAATAATAGTTATTTTTCTTTATTTATAAATATCGTTAATAATTTCATTTCTTGTTTTTAAACACTAAAACAAGTTTTCAATTTCAAATTCCATTTGAAATCCAATTCCAACTCCGGAAAATAAGTTTTTCTTTTTAAATCCAGACTTGTATTTAAAAACTAATATTATCAAATGATAATTTTTCTTCCCATTTAAAAATATCGTTTATAAATTCAATACTAAAAACAATTTAGTATTTTCTTAGCCTATTCGAAATTCAAATTTTGTTCCAAAAAATAAAATTCCCTTTCAAATCTAGAAATCCCTTTTTATGATATTTTTAAATATTAACCTCTAGGGCTAATGATATTTAAGAAATCAGCGCACAACATCAATTCAATTCAACATTTCATGCATTTATAAATATATAAACAACGATAAATAAATTTCAAGGAATCCAGTTGGATCCCTCCAACCTGTTTTCCCTGCATTCACAGATGTTAGAAAACATAATAATACCAATCCTGCTTCAAGGCAAGATATCACGGTATAGAAGGTCATCCACTCATATATCGTGAGGGGATAGGGTCATTCGCTAATGATACTGCGAGCATCCGCTAATGGTACTGCGGGAAGTATCCAACCACCAATATAAATATATATATATAATAGCCACAACCACAACCACCAAGCCTATATATAACTAATATATAATAACCAAGATTGATATATAATTTGTAAATGCAACCAAGCAGCGAACAATTTATTTATTTTTATGAAAAAATAAATTTTTAAGTGAGATTTACTTTCCTGATTTGCTGAATATTCCATTACTTTCTATATATTCGCAGCTGTGAATTTACTCCAATTGTCTCAAATATATTTAGTTTGCACATACAATAATTTATTTTTATTAATCAACTATGCTATTACTTTAAATAAACTTAACAAGTTAATAAATTGATTATTAATTAAATAACAACTAACAGATTCTTCTACGTTTATATTTAAATTAATTTTTACATAAATAACTTATATCATGTCATTTAATTTATGTAAAACATATACCTTACCGCGTTGCAAGTCTCGGCCAGTTCATGAACCTATCTTCAAACCGCTCCAAAACTGTAATCAGACTCATAAGTCTACACCATTCACTCCGGTATTTCATCAAGCACCTCATAGTCAACACCTACACCTTATTATTTCGCTTGTTGTCAACTATTGTTGTTATTGTCATACCATCGGACAGACTTTAACATTACTGCTTAACTCCAATTGTCCCACTTTCCTCAGTTCATCATCAATACCTTCGGTTCCACCTTAACCAATATCACTAATTTACAGACCATTTCTGGTTTACCATCCCCAAATACATTGACTGATTTTCCATCTTACTACATTCCAAACCTATACATCATTACTGCTAACCACCATTATCCACTTGAAGGCTCATTGGAAATCATGAATTCGGAAATCCCAACGCATCTTTCTTGGATTTATCAAACACGGCTTTACCACACAGCCGAACTTTAGTCAACGTCGTTACCTTAGCATCCCTCAATC
This sequence comes from Allium sativum, assembly GCA_030737875.1. Lineage (NCBI taxonomy): Eukaryota > Viridiplantae > Streptophyta > Magnoliopsida > Asparagales > Amaryllidaceae > Allium > Allium sativum. The sequence goes on from JASFAX010003698.1 coordinate 33,763, forward strand.
AAGATCTAAATCCACGTTGACCCCCCTCTGCAGTCGTCGCAACTTCTAAACACCCCAGTACAACATCCAGTTCATCGCATCATTCTTCCGCAAAGCTTCGACATCCCTACTTCCTTTGAATCATACAACGACTACTCCCCCTAACTCGCGATGCCACAATCCATCAGTTCGAGCGCCTCCCAAATTGCAAGTGCCTCAAGTGTTGATTGAGCTTCAGAAATTTGTGGCTTCGATCTGATAATGATGTTCAGGACTGCGATTTCAATTTAAGATCTCATTGCGGTATTTTTTTATATAAATGGTCGAGTCTGATTTTGTTTCGTTTGGGAAAACATGCAGATAAAAGAGTGAGGAAATGGGAAAGATATGAACCAAGGCTCTCAATTTATAGATAAGTAGCAGACAGAATGCATGCGCATTTCCTTTCACCACTTATTTACTATTTGCTCGATGATGAAGATCGGAGACAATTTTTTTGATTCAATAAAGATGTATGCGTTGGTACAAAAACAAGGACTGCGCGATTTTTAGCTTTAGGTCGGCTGTATAGGATGGTTGTTTTAATTTGATTTCATTATATATATAATATATCAAAATATCTCGAGGTCCCCAAATTGTAATCCCAAACCGCTTATTTTAACATAACGACTGATGTTTCCAGACTATAACACTATTCTGAATTCAGCGAAATAGACTCTGAAATTCAGTTTGATCATATAAAGGAGAGCCATTTTAATTAACGGCTTAAATTAAAATTTGATTAAAATATAAATTGATTACATATAATTAAATTTATTGAAAATAAATTATTATTATCATTCTAATTCAAAATAGAATTTATATTCATCAAATGAATTGTTTAGATCCAGTTTTAACTCAACATTCAATTATCATCGATATTGTAATGACGTACATTCTACGTATCGAAGGATCGAAAAATATTTATATTTTTTTCATACAAAGTCGTATGGTCGTGTAACTTTAGGGAATGACTATTGGGGTCATGAACAAATATTGGGGTCATTTCCAATGTTCACGATTTTTGCCGATTCTTAAATTACCATTTTACCCCTAGCGAATCTTGTTTGGCCTATAACTTTTGATTGGTAAGGAGTTTTCACCCGAAACCACTTCCATTAGACCCGGATGATGGTTTACCTTTCCGTATAGTGGTCACTATAATCAAACGGACTTACCATTTGGGAGATGTGGCTGATTTAAGGTTTGGAAGGTGAAAACAACTTAAATGGGCTTAATAGGGCAATTGCAGCTAGGCCCATTGAGGATTTCGGGATTTAGCTATATAAGGGCTGATTAGGGTTAGAGAAACCTTTCCTTTGTCATTTTCCAGCCGCCACTTACCTCTCTTTAACCCTAACAATGGCCTTCAACACTCAAATCACCTTCTAATCACCGTTTAATCAAGTTTTAGCCTAATCTACATCAAACCAAGGCGGGTTAGCATAGAATTTGGGATAGAGCTGCTGGAACACATAGAGATTCGACCCATATCAGAGATACTTTCAGATCTATAAGTAATCTGTGTCTAAGGTGAGTGATTTGCATTGCTTTTCACTAATTACGGCTAATTAGGGGTGATTAGTGATAATTAGCGAAATTTTAGCTTAGAAAAATCTGGAAAAATTTGTAAAGTTCTAAAATATTATTTTAGGGATCTGATAAAAATTTGGGTTAATTTGGAGTAAGTTTGCTAATACAATCATTAGTTATAATTAAACATGATTAAGGGGAAAACATAGGTTTTTGGGTATGTTTGATCCATATTGACATGTTAAATTGGTTTTTCGATGTTATTTGTTGATTCTCTATGTTGCTATGACTGTATGGTATGCTTTGTGATTGATTAGAAAAGTTAGAATGGTCAAAAATGCCATCGTATGGCGTAAAACAGTCGCTGGAAAAGTTGCAGGAAATGTGCAGGATTTCGGATCGGATCGGATATAGGTGTGACGATACCAAAACCCCGTACGATGGTGTTAAGGATAATCATTGGAATATAACACATTAATCATCATTAGCAGAGTAATAGCATAAGCAGCAAATAGAATAATTTACATAAATATGACAGCGGAATCATAATATGTCACAACATCAGAGAGCACAGTGTAGGATACAAATTAGTGCATAAAAGTAAATGATCAGTCTATATCGCCATAAGCGGTACATATACATAAGAGAGCACATAAAAGAAATATCATTCTACATCGCCATTATCGGAATCATATACATAGATAATAATGACGGAATATCAATAGCCAAAACACTGAGAAGTCAAACCTCGCCATATAGGCCAAAAGATGCACTCCCTACTGTAGTGCAAAAGCCAAAATATGTCCTGCTACCTGTCACTAGGCTGCCCATGTGAAAATAAAGGCACCCGAGTTTGCAAGGTGAAACAAACTACGAGTCAGTCAAGGGACTGGTATGAGAAATCTACTTAACTAATTAAACAACAATAATAAGGCAAATCATAGGACCGCGCCACTTTCGCGGAACGGGTTTACTCCAGTAATTGCCAGTGCATGAAATAAAGTAAATTATTAAATCACCGCAATGCTTTTGATAAAAATGAAGCCATTATAAGACTCAGGTCTCATCAAACAACGCAACGCAAGCCGGAGGATAGAGTTTTACCTTATATTACCAATAAATGCTTGATACGTATAAAACAAAAGTGTTTGATATTATTACTAGTGTATATATGTTTCAAAAGCAACTTCCATCATAAATATCAATCATAGACGACATGAGCGTCCCATGCCATTATGTCACCATATATAAGTTACAATCAAATCCGTAATTTTGTATTGGAAATTGGATTCCATCATGAGTCGAGGCAAGGCGAAAGCACCTCTACGATTCGAGACACTCTAGCCAATGTCTCAGGACCACACACAATGATCCTTGGATCCTCCAAGGCCGGTCCTCTCTTACTTTTGAGGATTGATTATTCCTGAACACACGTTTCCCGGTCCTATAGGATCTATAATCGAGGCGCCTCGCATTCCAACAACCACACAGGTAAAAATAATATAAATGTCAGGGCTGGTAGGTCACTGACATCACCCATAGCTAGAAAGAAACGTCGTGCACTCCTTGGGTCCTTATCCCGTTTTTGACTCATACCGAGGTGTAAGGCTCGCGAATCAACGCTATACACAAAGCTATGCCACGTAGGTCATGCTTTGATCATCAACCACAAGACTTTGCTTTTCAACAAAAGCCTTGATCATCTGCCACTTATGCATGCCACACAGGCAATTCACTCCATGCTACTGATTTCTATCGATATATGACCTCTGAGCTCGTACGTCTCAGAGAAGGGCGTTAAGCAAGAGAATAAATTCTCCGCCGCCAAACAGATATATATTTAATAGCGATCAATCAACACAAAACAAAATCCAATGTCAGACACACAGTCCATTTACAAGATCATTCTGGATCAGAACGAAACCGGAGGCACCATATTCCTCGCATATCCGTACAATCAACAAATACGTCCGGACAGCTACCACTTCAGCCCCTTCAAGGTAGCTACTCCAATCATGAGCATCAGTAGCGCCCGTCCATCCGATGTGAAGATCGTCGGTCTTGAACTGTCTTCATCTCTTCGACTTCTAATCGTCAATCAATTATTTGAAATGAGAATTAACTCGGCCTTTTCAAACAATTCACGTATATATTAGATTTCAAAATAATTCTTTCCATGGTTAAATTATTCGACATTCCCATTTCAGTTCTTTAGTATAATTTTCATGTCAAACACATTCAACCATCCAATGACAAGCAAACCAACTATAATCGGTTTATTTCCATTCCATATCGTCTATAATATTTTATAATGATATATCACCATTTTTATTTATTTAAAAATGGCACTATTTAATTAAACGACGTTTCAGGTCGTGCCAAGGCACTGGCGTTGTTTTTCTTCAAATTTGTTTTACGCATATCTGAAAATCTAACCGTTGGATCCCAACAAAGTTTATATCGTTGGAAAGATATTTCCAAAGTGAACCCGACGATTCTAGTTTCGTGAAAATCCGATGGTCGGATCTTTCGGTATAATCGTTTAAAGTTACGATTTCAAAACGCTTACTGTAGGGGCTCGATTCGTTTTGTTTAATATATATATATAATCTATTCGACGATTTCAATATCGTTTCCACTTCAAATATTTCACTAACGCCTTTAAATTTCAGAAAATTTCGCCATAGCCTCCTTTGTACGGGAAGGGGTTTGGAAATTTATTGGGCCGTATTAGGCACCCAATAAATCCTAAAAAGCATGAACATATTTATAGTGATATATTCCGGTGTCCACAGGGGAGTGTGTATAGGTCATAACTCTAGAGAATAAATTCTCGTCATCCTATAAATGGTTTTGTGCCTTAATGACCAGAGAGACGTGTTTATTGTCATCTCCAGACTCGTGTTGTAATGACCCGGAAAATCTGAACTATTTAAAAATTTTAAACTGGCTATTTTAGTGGATTTTAAATATTTAAAATAAATATTTTATATAATAACGACGAAAAGTAAGTTTGAATCGACATTTGAAAATAAATATAATTAATTCTAATTATAAACAAGGCTTGAAATGGCGCGGTAGTTTCAAAATTTGAATTCAAACTTTGACTGATTGTACCGGGTGCAAAACAAAACAGATTTGAGTGAAACCAAAAATATTTAAATATGTTAGTGAATATCTTTCTAACGAATCTGAAAAATCGAAGTTTCATAGCGGGAAGCAAAAGTTATGGCCAAATGAATTTTCAGAAAGGTCGTTATAGAGTTTATATAGCCCGTGAAAATGGCCATTTTGTAAACGACCTCGGAATTCGACGAAACCACTTTTGTTGGATCCGGGGTGTCAAACTATTGCTAGGTTTCAAATTTCCTAAATTTTGAAGCTAGTATGTGAGCGTGGCAAAGGAAAACGTGTTTTGGTCAATTACAGTTAAATTGGTCGACCAGAAATGGGCCATTTTTCAAACGGTCTCAGAATTCGACGAAACTAGTTTTGTTGGGACCGTATCGTCAAAACATAGCAAAATTTATTTTTCTGGAATTTTTCGAATCAGTTGGTGGCCCTGGCAAATTGAAATGTACGTTCAAATTGAATATTGAATGTTTTATATTTTAATTTGAAGGAAAACTGACTGAAACAATTGAATGGGCCTACGAAACATATCCCATTGTGTTCGGAATGGGGGTATTTAGCTAGGGACGACAGTCGTTGGGTCTGGATTGGGGTTCGTGTGTGAAAGAGGGTATTTTCTAAATTTAAAAATTTATAAATATAAAAAAATCTCATTGGGCCAACTCAGATTTCTCTCTCCCCGTCTTTTCTCTAAAACCCCCAATCGACAGCGAGAATTCTTCAAACTTCCCCCTCCGATTACTCCCTCTACACGCGAAATTAGATCGAGCTCCAGTTGAAGATTTTGAAGAGCATCACGAGAGCTTCAAATCCATATAAGGTGTGAGATTTTTCGTTGAGTGTGGTGAGAGAATCGACCGCAGGAAGTTGGCACCTTCCAACCGCCGCTGCCGCTTCCACAGGCTGTCGAACTGGCCAACTCCTCCCGGCGCCTGAGCGCCTCTCCTCCTCCTTCGACGCTGCGTAGCCCGATCCTCTTCAAGCTTCACAGATTTCGAGTAAAATCGAAACCTAGTTCTGAACGAAACAGCTGAGGTACAGTTTAAATTATTTTAAACTATATTATAGCAGTTTAAAGCGCTACAGTTTTTGATTTCACTGTAAAAATCATATCTTTTTCATTTCTTGACGAAATTCAGTGAAACAAGCGACAGTGGACTCATGTGGACGCCTTCTACATTCTAGAAGAGACCGCACATTTTTCTGAGCCTTCTGCTATTTTTGGTGGAGTGGAACCCAATGTGAGATTTTTGAATTATAAACAATATGGAAAACGACGATGTATAAATTATATAGTCGATGTATGAGTTATATAAGCGTTGTACACCACATGTATAAGCGTTGTATAAGTTGTACGATCGATGTATAAGTTATATATGCGTTGTAAAGATTATATGTGTTGAATAGAAGTGAAATTTACTTATATATATATATATACACACACGCCCCTCGTCCACAAACCATGGACGATATTTATTGGTTGTGATTGGTGTGAAAATTGGTTGACAGCGAATAGTTGATTAGAATTGTTTGTGGTTGAAATTGATTGATTGTGGTTGAAAAATACCCATTTGTGGTTGAGAATTATTTGGTTGAAACCACATAGGATTAGTTTGTGGAAATAAAGAAAATATACGTGCCGCCTGCGTGCGAACTAGATGCATGAAATCCCCATTGTCAAAAGCTGCGAGGCTTTAAGGTAGAGCGAGGAGTCATACTAGGGACGGCCCCGGTTTTAACTACCCGGCCGTTATGCTGCCGAAATTTTGAATAATATTCAAGTGTTAGAATTATTTTCATATGTTGAAACTATATTCGTTTGTTGAATAGAAATTCATGTGTTGAATAGAAATTCATGTGTTGAATGGTATTCGTGTTTTAAATAAATTGTTTTAACAATAAAAATCACATTTTTATTTTATATATACGAACTATAGAAAACATTCATGTGTTGAATAGAAATTCATTTGTTGAATAGAAATTCATGTGTTGAATGGTATTCGTGTTTGAAATAAATTGTTTTATAATTAAAATCATATTTTTATCATCTATATAAACTATATAAAATATTCGTGTTTTGAAATAAATTGTTTTACAATAAAAATCACATTTTTATTATATACATGAATTGTTAAAAATAGTGAAGTGTCGAAATAAATGTCTGTTGGATAAAAATATCATTTTTATCAAATGTATGAAAAGAATACGGTTTTGAAATCGAAGAATCGATTATATTTATATATATATATATATAAATAAATATAATTAAAATATTTCGAATAACGAAGCTGCAGTTCGTGTTTTGAAACCATGATTTCAAACGATTAGTGCGGGAGATCCGGCCATCGGATTTACCCGAAACCGAAACCATTGGGTTCGCCTTGGAAATATCTTTCCAACGACACCCACTTTGTGAAGATCCAACGGTTGGATTGTCTGGAATGTTTAATTCAAATCTGAAGAAAAACAGCGCCAGAATCGATTATATTTATATATATATATATAATTAAATTAAATCGAATAACGACGTTGCAGTTCATATTTTGAAATCGAAACTTCAAACGATTATACCAGGAGATCCAATCGTCGGATTTTCCCAAAACTGGAACCTTTGGATTCGTTTTGAAAAGATCTTTCTAATGATATAAATTTTATGAAGATCCAACAGTTACATTTTCAGATATGTGTAAATCAAATCTGAAGAAAAACAGCGCCACGACCGCGTTATGGCCTGAAGCGTCGTTTGAATCAATTGGCTATTTTAAAATAAATAAAAATAGCGATAAATCATTATAAAATATTATAAACGATATGTAATGTGAAATTTAGAAAAAAACTGAAGGTTAGCTGTGTCGGATGGTTTCCTGGATTTTGATCTGATGTTGGTTTCGGCCTTCGGGGTTAATATTTGGGAAATCGTTCTCTTACTGATCTACGGTTAGTGACTGATGAATTAAAATGAGGCGTATGATGTGTTTGTGTAGCACTTTTTGTTATATACGCAAGATGCTCAGAAAGACCGGGTTTATCCCATTCTGAATAATTGAATCGACGATAAGAAGTCGAAGATGAAGACGGTGGTTTAAGACCGGAGATCTTCACCTCGGTTGGATGGTAACTGATGTCCTGATTTGGAGGCATCCCGAAATATGGATAATGAGTGGTGTCCGTCCAGACGTACGTGGAGATCGATGGTTATGCGAGGTATATAGTGCCTCCAGTTTCGTTCAGACCCAGAACGGACTTGTAAATGGACTGTGTGTCTGACGTTGGAATTCATTCTGTGTGATTGATAGCTATC
>JASFAX010003699.1:0-41746 GCA_030737875.1 Allium sativum
TTCCTAAGCTTCACCATTCCACTATTTTCTTTGATTTCCTATATTCTCTGCACCAACTGTACTAGTACCCCAACCCGTATCATCCTTTCCATGTATATGTACAGTCCCTTGCCGTATATCGTACAGGTTTCATCACGTATTTCTATACTACTTCAACGTAGTGCCACCATTCTTGAAATCGTTTGGACCGCCACCCTTGTTCTGGCTAGGTTTCCTTATCATGAACTATCGCGTGTTCAACTAGGATTTATGCCACCTAGGACCACTAGGGATTATGCTACCTATTGAACGTTTTCTAGATTCGATTAGGGTTTATGCCACCTAGGACCACTAGGGATTATGCTACCTAACGAACAACACCCTTTTTCCATGTAACGATCTATTAATCGATCGGCTCCCTACAAGTCCTAGCTCGTTCATGTGTCTGTGTCATACGGCCCAATCACGAAATGTAGTCACCTGTGCTAGGTCCACCATAGGGTGTATCAAGCCCTAGTGTGCCAACCACCGACACGAATCAAGCACGCACAGTGTAAACCTATTGGTGCCCAATGCCTGCTTTTTCAACTCCGGACTACGTGCACGACCATAGTCTGCCTGAACCTACAATGGTGCACCAACTCAGCCGTCGTTCTGGTCGCTTACAATCAGCCCAGTAATCGTGCCCCACCCTGCCTAGTTCCAGGGTACCGTGATACATCTAGTGGGTTACTGCTGAAAAGGACCGCACAACTAGGGTTTCCGTCCAGTAGGTTAAGTGTTGTCATTTAAATTCGAGACTTAACCCCATCAGTCTAGCATGTCAAGTTGGTTAAGTGTTGTCATTCAAGTTCGTGACTTAACCCGCCTACGTGTCATGTCAAATTGGCTAAGTGTTTCCATTCAAGTTCATGACTTAACCCTACGAATCATCTGTCAAGTTGGTTAAGAATATTCAATCGGTTCATGACTTTACCCTATCAAATCATCGTGTCCAATTGGTTAAGTATATTCAAGCGGTTCATGACTTAACCCTATCAAATCATCGTGTCCAATTGGTTAAGTATATTCAAGCGGTTCATGACCTAACCCTATCAAATCATCGTGTCAAATTGGTTAAGTATATTCAAGCGGTTCATGACTTAACCCTATCAAATCATCGTGTCAAATTGGTTAAGTATATTCAAGTGGTTCATGACTTAACCCTATCATGTGGCATTAGTTCATTAATGCACCTCAACCTCTCACATCAGACTTGTTGTTGTGGTCACTGGATATGCCGGGCGGTTCCGGGCAGATTTACACCACAACTCAGTCTGACCTTGGGTTTCAAGCGCGATATGACCAACTACCCACATTAGATCCTATTGTTTGCAGTAACTGGATTTGCCGGGCGGTTCCGGGCAGATTTACATTGCAAACTCAACCCAACCTCGAGTTGGCCATTTTCATGTTTATTATAATGTAATGTCCATGTTCAAGTTTCATGTCAAGTTCGTGTCTAGTTTCATGGCGAGTTTCATGTTAAGTTTCATGTTTTCACGTATGCCTATTATCAAGTTAATGATTCATATTCATAACCAATTCATGTTTCAAGTTCATAAGCATGGATGTCCAATACATACCAACTACCCAAAACCCAACTTAGGCGCGTTCATATTAAACTTTCTCCAAGTCATAAATTATCATATCTGTTTCTACTCCAAATTTTACATAATTAACATATGCCCAAGTTCTAGGTTACATGTCAGTTTTACATATGCCCAATTCATACCAAATTTACATATGTTCAATTCATGTCGTTTTACATGTATGCCAATTTTTATGCCATTTTACCATATCAAGTTCAAGCCAAAATTACATGTATCAAGTTTTATACCCAATAGACCCAAATCATGATTCATGATGTAGTTATCCCAAACTATATTCTTTTTATTACAATACATGTTAGTTGCCCAAGTTCATAATACATGTTTATGCCAATTATCAAATTTACAATTGCTTTCATGTTCAAATTCCCAATTCTACATATGCCTAATTAACATAAGCCCAATCTTTTGATTTAATTTACATAGGCCCGAACTCGTGGTTTAATTTACATGCCAAATTACATACATGTTATATATACAAAATCTCATGTTACATTACATAGATCCTATTTGTGCCAAATTCCATGTATATAATATTTATGCAAATTTTTTTCATAACAAGATTATACCAAAATTTACAGATCAAGCCCAAACTTGCAAATACAATGATAATATCCAATTTCATGTTGCCAATTATTACATCATATTCATATAGGCAAGAATCCCGTAATTCCCCCGTATACATATCGTACGCAAATCGCGATTTTAGGCCAAGGTCCGAAATTGACCAAGGTTCATGAAAGAAAATAAATTGGGGGAGATAGAAATTGAATAAAAATGAGATCAGAGGAAAACATCATCATAGGCATAAATATTACAACTTGATGATAACGTCATTACGAATCAAGAAAACTGCTGAATAGATCATAAACTTGTCATGAGCATAAAGATAGACAAGTCCCAAAACACAAGATTAAAGGAGCAACAGAAATAGATCAGAATCGATAAACATACTTAAAATCCAGTTCCACTTTATTCCATGGCCACATTATAATTAAATGTTTAAATCTAAAAACAACTAGAACTTATAGAGCATGGCTAGTGAATTAGGAACTGAATTTGTTGTAAAAATGTTGCGGCGTTGTTAATTTATTGTCTTGAATCATTGTTGAAGCTTTGTTCTTCGAATTGATTTGAGTTTGAATGTTTGCACTTTAATTTGGGGGCGGCGGCCATGGTTCAAGAGGGAGTTCAGTAGCATAATAGTGTAAGAATGATTTGATATGAATTAGGTTAGGTCTAAGGGTGTTTTTATAGGTGTAGCAACTAGTTTAGGCCCTTAGATTAACCCTAGAATCAATTCAGACCATCAAAACACGTCTCAGGCTTCAAAAATGAGTTCTGGGTCAAAACAGGCCGACCAGGTCGACCTGTAGGGGGGGAGGTCGACACTATGGTCGACCTGGGGGGTAGGTCGACCCTATGGTCAACCTGGGGGGGGGGGGTAGGTCGACCCTATGGTCGACCCCCTGGTCCAGTCCTGCCTGAAAACTGCTGAAACTTGTACAGGCCATAACTTCTTCATCCGGACTCCGATTTTCGAAAACTCGGACTCTATTTCATGTAAAATTTCGAGACGAACGTAATGGCGTAACCCATTTCCCCTGATTCTGACTTTAAAATTTAATTCTGCCTTGATTTATTGTTTTAAAATGTTATAAAAATACGGGTTGTTACAACGGCCAAAGTGCATAAACAAAGCTTTAATCAAACGTATGAAACTTCCTGAACCATATTTTAATATGATGCCTTTAGAACAATGGAAAGAACAAGGCCACCAAGGAACCTCCTCTCGACCTTCTCGTCCAAAACCCGAAGACGTGAAACTTCTATGATCGACTTCGTCCACCAAAGAAAGTCTTGAAACTCTCGCACAAAATCAATTCCTTCTTGAAGCTCAACTTAAGCGTATGGACACAAAGATGGATAAGCGTTTTAATAAACTTAAGTCGTTCTTCTCGTCTATGTGGGAGGCAATATCTTGTGGAGCTTCCCCTTCTTCCATGCAAGCACAGGACCCCGGTAAAGGTCCAGCTCCTTCATCCTTTACTTGGACATCTTCGGAGGAGGGCACTAACTCTGACATTAGTCATGGACGAGGTCGTGGACAATCTCAAATGCTTGATGTAGAAGAAGAAAAAGAAGGCGAGGAAACGGAATCCGAGTAGCCAGTTTCTTTTATCATTTTATGAACTTATGCTTTTGGTATTTTTTTAGACTTAATCCGACACTTGTACCTAAATGGTGTCGTTGTTTTATTTTGAACTTAGACCTATTGATGTTCGTACTCTATGCTCTATGTTATGTGTATGGTATTTTAATCTCTGCTTGTATCGTTTACATTGTTTATCTGCTTATTTCATTCCTTTTTGTCGATGACAAAGGGGGAAGTATGGTAAGTATGGTACTAACATTATATGCAGGAACAATAGTTATTATACAGGCACAAATTCAGGGGGAGATTCAGAGATATATTGTCATCAATCAAAAAGGAGGAGAATGTTGAGTCAAGGAATTTTGATTTATGCCAAAGTAATGTGCAATGATCGACAAAAAGACGACGTTCATTGATCTAAGAAGATAAGGAGCTTCATATGGTACTGATCATTAGAATTTGATTGTTTGGTATGGTAATAGTGTTCACTTATGTTAAAATCTATCCTCAAATAATTAAAGTATATATATACACACTTATGTATATGTATGCACATAAATTGTGCAAACTGGGCAATACCGGTCGACCGCCCAAAACAGACCGGTCGACCGTTTTTACCCAGTTTGCACAATGAACGTGCACACATATACATATAACGTATATATATTTAAATTCCAGTCTAATGGTCCATTTTGACCTGTCGACCGTTTTTACACAGATGCAACTTTTTGAATAGTCACTTCCATTCCTCTAGGAGTTGCTTCTCCTTCCTTTCATCAATGATCATTTCTATTGGTTATGACTCTTTACCAAAGGTTACAACTACTTATCTTCTGTAAATACACTTTGAAATCATCAAATCAAATCACCAATTCTTTCTATCTATTCTCTTTATTGTTGATCTCACTATTGCAATTTCAAAGCACTCAAACGTTCATATTCTTCACAATATCGTTCTTGAATCCTAGAATTTATATATTATTCTTTTGATTCAAACACGATATCATCTTCCAAATATTCACAAATACAAATTCTACTTGAGGTAAAGATTATAGGAAGGTTGTACAAGAATTGACAAATTCGTGTTACTTAGAACACACATTATCAAATTACAAGTCTACTCGTCTTGTTTGAAGTCCTCCATATTGTAAGAGGAAAGTTGTGAAGTCCTCCGTGTTGTAAGAGGCAAGTTGTGAAGTCTTCGTGTTGATAGAGGCGTGAAATCCCGTTCGGCTGCTCGGGTGTTGTGAACCTGTTTCCTCCAGGTTAAGCAAGGTTGTTGATTAGTGAAATTCCTGATAGAAGTCTGGGACTGGACGTAGGACGGTGCTCCGAACCAGTATAAAAATCTCTGGTGTGATTTTTCCTTTTACTGCATTTACTTATCTATGATACTGCTTCTGTGATATCTCATTCTGTTTTATATTTACTTGCATAACTATTGCATTAGACAAGTAGTTGTGTGTTATTCCATATTACACGATCCAAGTGTACTTTATACTTGGCAAGTACACGCACACATACTTTCACTTATCACCATTAGCCATGAAATAAATGTTCGCTTGTTCACGCAATCACTTTTGGATGAAGAAGAATATGAATAATCCCTGTAACTTGAAAAGCTCTTTTCTTCGTTTTTTATTGGTCAAATTGGCTTCCTTTTCTGTTTTTAGCCAGCGACTTTTAATATATCTAACTTTTTCACTTGCATAACATTCTACTTGCCCTTGATTTCTATCATCTTGTGACTATGTCATCTTCTTGAACTTATTGAACTTTTGGTTATTCTTTAAAATAAAGACTATCTCATCTTCATCTAAGTAGGAATCATCATTATTTTCTTGAAATTCTATATTTTTTCCTGAGTTTGTTCTTTTCTTGCCTGCAAATCTACTTCATACGATATCAAAATTCCTATTAATTCTTCAACTTTTAATTGAGAAAGGTCATCAGCTTCTTATATTGCTTATATTTTCCTTTCCCTAACATTAGTTAAAGAATTTAATATTCGTGTAACTAAGTCAAATTCAGTGAATTTGACTCCAAGCGCCATTTGGTCATGTTATATGGTTTGAAATCATGAATATATGTCCATGACCGAATCGTTAATTTTCATTTTAAATAAAGAAAAATTATTTTTAAAAATTAAAATTTTAGTTTTCTTGACTTACGCTGTACCTTTATAAGTGATTTGAAGAGTACGCCAAAAGTCATAGGCAGTCTGACATAACATAACACATGAATACTCATTTTATCTAGAGAGTCATTCATAGTCATTTTAGCTAGTACCTTCATTTTTCATAGCTTTAGTCTAAGTAATCATATTGGTCGTGGGTGCTTCATAATTATTTTGAGTTGCTTTCCATAGTTCTATACTATTTGACTCCATAAATATTTGCATTTGTATTGACCAATATGCATGGTTGGATTCTTTGAAAAGAGGTGGACGTGTAGTGGACTAACCTTCTTGAAATAAACCAGCCATAGTATATATATATATATCAATACGTGTTTATGTTAATTAATGGTGTGGCACCCCACGTCCGTTAATGTCACTCATAAGAGAATGCATTAAGTTCTGTGAAGCACAATAGGGATCATTTCAGAACATTTGCAAGATAGATAAAATAAGCAGCAGAAAATCTTAAATTTTTATATAAAAGAAATAAAGCATAGTTTTAGAAATACATCAAAACCGGTTACAACTAGTAAACTGTCTCAAATCTGTCTTACAAAACATCCCATGAAATAAAATATCAGGGTACATAAAATCATATCCCTCATCGTAAGCCAAACTAAAGTAGAGAGCAAGTCAAAACGATACATCTCAAGAAGTCTAAGTCAAGTCCAAGTTGTAAGTGAAATCCTGGTCACTGTTGAGTGCTGCCATTCTGAGGGCCTAGGGGGAGAGGGAGGAAGAAAGAGGCAAAAGAAAAAGGGTCAGACATAAAGTCTGGCGAGTTCTAGTGACGTACAAATATGCATAAAATAGGAATGCCAAGACAGGTAAATAAGACTGGGTGAGAAATGTACAGTGTCATAACAGATAAACTAAACAAAAATAGCATGATGGATAGGAATAACAGGAACAAACTATGATCGAGCAACACTTCACATTTATATCCTAAACAGGTAATGTCTGAACATATACATCTGTACCAATACTAGTATAACAAGTTCAACATGTTCGCATATCAGCAGGATTAATAAAAGAAGTAAATAGCAGGATTAGGTGTACCCTAATTACTACCCAAGCGGTCGGCTCCCTACTACATAAATATTCTGTTTCAGCCCCAACAGTAGGGTGTATCAGTCCCTAACCCAGAAACTATATAACACAGACCTATTTACAGGTGTTATAGCGTCTTATCTTCCCTAGTCGGATCCATGCTCGCTCATGACTTCGTCGGAACGCGCCCGTAACCACCCTCATGTGATCCTCTTACTATCTAGTTTAGTAAAGTGTTCCCTGGCCCCTACCTAGTGCGGGATCCCCATTAACAAGTTACCTACAGGGATACTAATTGTATGGGTTCCAAACAGAAGATTGACACAAGCCAAACCCCATAAGCTCGTGCCCCCAAATAACTAGGATTTAAGAGTCCTAAAAAAACCGATACAATTGCAGATGAGGGGCCTCTTAGCTTATTAATATTTATACTGAACCCAGCAGGTTTAGGTTTACTAATCAACATGGTGGTTATATTACATGTGTGTACAACCCTATTCTTAACATGTCATTACTTAATGTCCGTTTAAGTCAAACTTAACATGTCCAATTCATATGCATATTATTCATCACTACATTCCCAAGTTATAGATTTATGCATAATGTTCATTTATAGCAAGTATATACACATTATCCCTATACAACAAGTCTAAACATGTGTATATTTATCCTTTTTCCCAAATTATAGCTAATCAGTCCAAGTAAATAACATGCCTAAATTCCTCCTTCATATTTTTCCTTTTCCCCCCAATTGTACACACATTCTAATCGGGTATAACCTAGGCTTCCAAAAGCCTAGGCTTGGCGTAAAATAAAAAGAGAAAAAAGAGGATAGAATCACATCACATAGGCAAGACTAGAAATAAACATAGAAAATGGAAAAAGGAAGATGGATACACATAACTTGTTAGCCTTTCCAACATTACAGGCATATGTATAACTTGTTATTTATCTAAAATCACAGGCATATGTACAACTTGTTATTTATCTAACATCACAGGCATATGCACAACTTGTTATTTATCTAACATCACAGGCATATGTACAACTTGTTATTTATCTAACATCACAGGCATATGTACAACTTGTTATTCATCTAACATCACATGCATATGTACAACTTGTTATTTATCTAACGTCACAGGCATATGCATGCATAGGGGTGGTAATTCGACCCGACCCGATAGACCCGGACCCGACCCATCGGGTCTCGGATCTTGAAGGGTCGGGTTTTGTTGGGTCTAAACCATACATTTCCAAAATCTGGACCCGACCCGACCCGAGCTTCGGTTCGGGTTGGGTCGGGTCGGTTCGGGTTTTGTTAGGTAACAACACTAAAAATACATATATTTCAATGCTTTTTGGTTGGGTCTTTCGTGTCGGGTCAATTCGGGTCGGGTTTTATCGGGTCTTTATTGTATTTTTCATCGCCTAGACCCGACCCAAGACCCGTTAGGTTCGGTTCGGGTCTTTTCGGGTCGGGTCTTTTCGGGTCGGGTCAGTTCGGCTCGGTTTTTTGGTTCTCGGTTCTAATTGCTAGCCCTATGCATACACTGATTATAATGGCATATGTAATTAATAGTGAAACAAGTATATTAATTTTACTAACAATGTAGATTCTAATCGGTTTTATTCAACTGTCATGTTCAAGGCCTAAGAAATTAGATCTGTAAATAACGAGAACTTACAATGAGCCTTGGTGAAGATAATTATATAATACTATGCCGTCCAATCCAAGTTATATGTATGCACGTCTTGTTGTTGTCTCTGTTTGATCCAATCTCTAGTAACATTCCCCCATTATATGCTTATAATTTTCATGATGATTTCATAGAGGCAGAAGAATATATGAAGAATTTGTATGAACTGTGAATGAGGGAAGCCATCTATTTATAGAGTTACAGAGCCAACATCAACCCTTAGATTTTAGGTTTTAAATCTGAACCGTACAAGTCATGCTGAGTGATATGCACGTAAAAATGCACATTTATATTCACATATTTATTCTTGTTTAGTGCTAATAAATCTCATATGTGGGTATTTTATCATGTTTAAACCATAATTCAATTGATTTCAAAATATCATACATTCATCGGCATACAAAGGAAAAATGGTCATTTTTGTGCTTAAGTTATTTTGAGAATTTGTACTTGGACATTTTTCATTGTTTTTGTAGACATTTGGTGTGTTTGGAATAGATCTTCATAAAGATTTATATGCATACAAAAGGAATGAAAAGGAAATAATTCTCATACATAATCATGAAGGACCCCACTTACTACACTTAAAAGCTTATGGACAAATTAGTGGATGATAAAGCTTCAGGCAAATTTGATGATGGAGTAATTAAAGCGTGATGATTAATTGGATGTCACACTTCCTAAAGGGCATTCTTGGTAACACGCTAAAGTGGAATTAGGTTTTTTTTACATGTATAAATAACCCCTATATGTTGATGTAAAAATCATCTTGGATTTTATTTAGTTTAGAGTGGCAGAAATCAAAACCTCTATTTTTCTTCCATGGCTTTTTAGCCATTTCTTTTTTGTAATCTCTCGTTTTAATGCAATCTTAATTTGTTGTTTTTTATTTACATGTTATTTTCTTTTTTGCAAGTAGTGTAGCTTTATTTTATGTCATTAGTTAGTTAATATCTTTTCTTCATTACTTACTCGTTGTTCTTCAATGTTGAAATCTATTTGTGTTGAAATAATAACACAAATGAGGAGCCAAACCCCTACAATTTAGGGGTGATGAAGCTTTTCCTCTCATTATGTAGATTCAACATGAATTCGTATGAATGATCTCTTTGGGTTTAATGGGAATAGACGTTTTTGTGTATTTGTGTTTCATATTGAATTTAATAGCTTCTTTTGTTCATTTCATAACATTGAGGCTATGTTTATGACATAAACGACAAATTGCCTCTTCATCTAAAATTGTGATTATGGCAATGAAATGAGGTTTAAGTTGAAATTTGATGATCTATATTACTAACCAATAGTAAATAGATCATAATTAAATTAGATTTTAGTTTAATTTCGATGGCATGTTTCATAAAAGTTAATAAGTTAAATTAATTGTGTATTATAACTTGATGACTTATTTTGTGTTAATTATTAGTGCAAATAAGTTATTCTTATGACAATTACATAATTAATCTTACTTAGGTTATTGAGAGATCTTCATACTATTTTATGTTGAACAATGTTGAAAGAGAGAAAAGTGAAGTAGCCCCTAAATTGGTTTTAATCCCATAGTTTTAATATATATTTTAGTTAACTTTTTTTCTAGTACTTAATCACAATCAGAATTTTGGTTTAATTTGATTAGATAAGATTGAGATTACTTCTTTCCATGCGGATCGACTCGTATTCGCCACGTACTAACAATTGTACGCCGTGGGCTTGCGGTTTATTATCATGATATTTCATACGACAGAATTTTAATTCATAGAATATTCGTCGTCAAACAAGTTTTTGGCGTCGTTGCCGAGGAAGGAATTTGATCTTTTTCTTCAGACTAATTTTTTTTTTTTTTAAATATTGTGTGCATTTGTGTGTTTGATCTCATTTCAATTGCATTTGTGTGTGTTTTGTCGATTTTGATTGTCCATTTTTATTTGTTGGTTTTTTTTCTTTTTTAAGGTTCTTTTGATTTGTGCATTTCATTTCTCATTGCAATCATCTCTCTGTTTTCTTCCTTATATTTGCATTTTGGTTTAATTTTGTTACTAGCTTTTTGCTTTTTTGTTTTAAAAAAAACACTTGCCTTTTGTTCAATTTCTTTCCTGTTTGTACTACAATTTCCTTTAATTTTTTTTCCTTTCTCTTTCTCTCATTTATTTCTTTTCTTCCCTTTCTCTCCATTTATTTCTTTCGATAATTCTACAAACTCTTCCTTCTCTTACAAATCTTACAAAAAATGCCTTTATTTCCTTTGATTTCTTTCCTATTTTTTCCTTCTAGTTTTCAGTAGCCATCCTTTCTCCTTTTACAATTTTTACTAATAATATATATAAAAAAACTTGGCTTTTTTTAATAAAACCTTTCCTTTCTTTATTCTCTTCCCAATCTTTTCTATATTTGTTTCCAATTTTTCTCTCTGCCTACTAAACCTGCTCCATCCTATAAATCCATACATCACCAGATCCAAGTCTCCCTACTTATTCATTCACCATCACTACAGCATACTCCTCTATCCATCTTCACCTCAAATCGTCTTCACCTCAAATCATCTTCCCCTTCACCATCGCATTCATCACAGTCCACACAATCAACATCCAACATCTACTCCAAACCATTACATACACAGGCACTTCCATCATTAACACCAGCCCCTGTCTCATTGCTTTCAATCCAATCCTTCTATAAAATCATTCGCCACCACCATCTTTCTACCCCCGTCAGATCTCACATATACCATTCAACTAGTGCCACCCAACAACAAACAGCCAAAGCCACTTCTTTACAAAACTGCAGGTACTCCACTAGTTCACCCAAATACAATCAACAAACTGCACCTCATTTAACCCTCACCAAACCCGCTACCACCACTGTAATTATCCATTACCACACCGCAAATTCAAACCGCCTCCGCTTAATCAACGCAAGCCACCTTCTGTCATCACAAATCCTCACCTTCCTCAAACTTGAACCCAAATCCCAATCCCTAAAACTCACAAATTACAGTCACCAGGACCCGCGCAAACCCCAATAATCCACGGTGACCCCTTCTTCGGATTCAGATTTCAATTTTTTTTAATTTAAATTAGAATCCACAAATTTTTCTTTGGATTGGGAATTGATGATTTACGGTGTATGTGTAAATATATAATTCGGCTTGGATTTCTTTCTGAGTAACTGAGAAAATGTTTGTGATTTGCTAATTCAGGGAACTTTTAGTTGGGCTTGGATTGCGGCATTTGGGGCCGTGTGTCTTGGTTTATAAGATAATGGGCTTGTGAATTTGTTTTCACTTCATTTTCTTAGTTTAGTTTTATCTAGTTTTTCTTTGTTGTGTGATTCCTCTTATATAAAAAAAATCAAAACTCCTTAAAAAACAGAGGCGAGGATAACAGGAGGGTATAAATATCAAGGCCAAAGCAGACACAGTCAAGCAAACGAACAAGAAATTCAATGGTTAACTAGTTTGCATACAGCAGAATTTGAAAAGTGAGCACTACCTAAATTTTCTAGACGGACAGCCATACCTCCACTGTAAATTTCTTTAACTCTACAAGGTGCTCTGCTGCAAAGAAAAATGTATAGAAATTGCTTGTAAAAAAATTCTGCAGGTGCCGCGGTTAGCTTTAAAAAAAATTATTTCTGCAATTTATTATTCTATATTTGTTCAGTGATTGATTATTCTTCATGTTGATGTGTGGTTGGAAAATTTAAAATGAATGTAGGATAAATTGGATAGTTCTTTTTTGAAATATATTATTTTTGAAATCGAATCGAGGATTCCCAAAGCTCATAGGACAGAATATCTGTTAAGTTGACAATTAGGATTGACACTCTCTAAGGTGTCTAAGGAACGATAGAGTCTCGAACTCAAACAGGTTCTTAAACCTTTGGTCGTGTTTCTACGGTGATTCGTCGCACACTGATAACCCCTGTCCGAACCTGGCCTAGACTTGTATTCATATAATCCGAAGTTGTTAATTTCAACATATTTTTTTTAAGAGCTTCTTGAAAATGTCCCAATTTCCTTATCCTCATGAATTTTACGATAGTTGTGAAAATCAATATAATCCATATAATTTTACGCCAAATTCATATGGATATTTTAATAACAACTATTGTACGAATAATTTGGATTTTACACCACCAACTTTACAAAATTTTCAAAATAATCCTGATTTTACACCACAAAATTTTCAAAATCCCGACCAACCCTCAAATCTTGAAACAAATGTCGAATCTGTGACACCCCGCGTCAGTTAATGTCACTCACAAAGGGAATGCATTAAGTTTCGTGAAGTGTTTTGGTAAACAGACACAGAATATTACAAGATAGATATAAAAAAATTTGCCGTAGAAATAAACAACTTTATTAATCATCAAAATACCGTGGTCCAAAGCATCATTTGTCTGAAATATAAAAACCCATTACAACACAAAAACCACTATCTTGTACTTCAGAAATATCAGAGTACATAAAAGAAAGAAAATTCTCCAAGAACAAAATATGGCCATAGCAACAAGGATAGGAGCTTGATCCATACATATCAACAGCTCCAGCAAAATAAGCAGAATCATGATAAAGCCTGTGTGTTTCCTCCCTGCGAACCTAGGTGGGGGGGGGGGACAAAAGACAGAAGGGGAAACAGAAAGGGTCAGACATAAAGTCTGGCGAGTTTAGTTACTTTTAGCCAATAAATAAATAAAAGTAACATGATAGGCATACGAAGTGGATAAGAGAGATCACTATATAAATGGCAGGTATGACAAGGTAAACAAGACAAGAGGATAGAATAGATAGCGCTTCTTAATACTCTCCTTGCTCTGCACCAATACTAGTATAACAGATATGTAATAGGATTACATACTCCCAAATTGCTTGACAAAAACAGGATGATCCCAACAGAAACATAATGGTAGTTTTAGGTGTACTCTAGTAACGGGTTTTAACCCAAACAGAACTGGTACCTAAATAGAAAAAATGTGTGTTAGCCCAGACAGAAACACAGGTACCCCACAGAAACAGACAGGACTAGATGTACCTTATTTACTACCCCCAATCGATCGGCTCCCTATTCCGTAGATACCCTATGTTGGCCCCACAGTAGGGTGTATCACTCCCTAAAGTGGCAACCCTTTATTTTCCGGATGTGCACAACCATATCTACTGATGTCACAACGTCTAATTTTTCCCAACAGGCGGAGTCATGCATGCACATGACCCCGTTGGAACGCGCCGTCAACACCGCCCCCACGTTTGGATCTCTTACAATCATCTCAGTAAGCGTGCCCCACTCCGACCTAATTCGGAGTATCCATTTGATACCTATTTAAGGGTTACTGACTAAAATGGCTCCCACACCAGATGATGTAAGCTCTCCCCTTTGTCTTGCATCCCCACTACTAGGTTTTCAACTGGTTATGTTTACCTAAAATGTGCCTTTAATTACATAACCTTATCAGGTTAAGTTTGTGGGCCTATATATACTAATATTACCCACCTACCCAAGATCTATTTAACCCTCCCACTAATTCAAGCATGTTTATTTAACGGTTAAGTTTGTGGGCCTATATATACTAATATTACCCACCTACCCAAGATTTACTTAATCCTCCCCTTTTATTCAGCCAAGTTTGCTTAACCCCCAACTTAAATT
Source organism: Allium sativum (assembly GCA_030737875.1). NCBI lineage: Eukaryota > Viridiplantae > Streptophyta > Magnoliopsida > Asparagales > Amaryllidaceae > Allium > Allium sativum. The sequence goes on from JASFAX010003699.1 coordinate 14,355, forward strand.
TAAGTTCATACAATCCCTATGGATTAACTTAGGTTAAGTAGCCAATTCATTACCATGTCCATTTATGGTTATAGTGGGCTAGACCTCCCATATTAGGTCTACAACATGTGAATGCTGGATATGCCGGTCGGGTCCGGGTAGTCTTATTTCACAGTTGGGCCTAACCTTGTGTCTTAGCCCGATTCGTATTTACATACTTAGACCTCCCACATTAGGTTCAACATTAGTGGCTGTTGGATATGTCGGTCGGGTCCGGGCAGACTTCCACCACTAATGTAACATAACCTCATGTCATAAGTACAATTACAATTCCTAATTGTAATCACTAAACATTCCATTTTTGATAAATTAATTTACTAATTAATCCTTTCCTTTTATAGGTGTCAATACCTATTTTACTGATAATTTGAATTACATATCAATTCACTTAAAGATTTCATGCCAATTATAAATCCCTTTTCCCCTGTTTCCTTCACTAACATATTCGCATGTATTTTGGCGGCATCTAGGCTAATAAGTAGTCTAGCCATAACAATGAAAAAGGGAATATGACAAGGTGATAGTTTCAACATATATTGGCATAAACATACTATCATGATAACAAAGTGAATGGACATGTAATTAACGTCATATCAAGGTGAATATACATACTATCATGGACATGTAATTATCATCGTAACGGGATCTAACATAAATATTGCTTTAGATCTACATAAATGTTCACATGCTTTAGATCTAATAGATTAAATTAGATCTATCATAAATAAACATTTAGATATATGGGTTTATAAATAGATCTACCCAAATCTACATCATAGAGGTTACAATTAAGATAAAAGTGTGGACCCAATCCTAATCAATTCAAGGTGGCATATGTTCATGGTTCACATAAATAACTTGATCTATCCAAATGAAACAAAAATAACATACTAGAAAAATCACATTTGAATTGGATCTCGAGAGATAGATCTATTATAGCATAAGATATGATCATAAAATGGATCTAGCATAAAACATGATCATAAAGTAGATCTAGCATAAAACATGATAACAACATGTTTGGATCAAAGTATGTCCAACATATCTAAGTTGATCGCAACATGAAAGGTGATTTACATACAAAATTAGATCTAACCAATGTTGCAACTATCAAGATTAATAGATTTACATTTACCACAACATAGTTACAAGTCAAGATCCATATAAACATTATAATCGAATCACCACAATTATATTAGATCTAGAAAATTAGATCTTATCATGACATAGGATAAAGTTTCATATCAACACAGAATCATACTTTACAACTTATCCAGTTCATTGTCTATCAAAGCATGCTTTTATTTATCTAAACCTAAAAGTAATCTAGAAACTCACAGCGTTAGGTTTAGAGAACTGAGAGAGAATAGATCTGAATTCTGAATTTGACTAGCTAAACCGTTGTTGTAGGACTTGATTCTGTTTCAGTTTGCAACCCGACAGCATATGGCTTCCATGATCTCCAATAAAGAAAATTGGAGAATAGGGTACCATATTTATAGCGTAGAACAACTGAATCAGACCTAGAATCAAGTCCTAGTACGTAAAACGAATTCTGTCCAGATCTGCTCGAGGGGGAGGGGGTCGACACCCCTGTCGACACCCCCTACGGGGGGTCGATACCCCCTAGGGGGGTCGACACCCACAAGCGGGAATTTTCCCGCTTATCCTGCTTTGGTTGGATTTTGATTTTTGAACTGTTTTGAAGGTTTTGGAATTATTATATATACTAGTGTGTGGCCCGTGCTACGCGTACGACCAGTTATGGAATATGAAAGATATGTTAACATTTCTTTGTTCAAGTTTTTTATTAAAAATCAAAGTTCTTAATCCTATAGGGAATTACTCGTGTAGTGTCTGAGTGTTTGGTTAAATTTTATAATGCGTGCTTGTCAATTGAATAAAGGAAAGACTTGTCAATGCTATAGCGTATATTAATTGCTTCATTAGCCAAGATATTTTCAATAATAATGTGTAAAATAAAAACGAAATGCAGTAAGTAGAAGTCTATAACTAAGAGCATCTCCAATAGAATTTTAATTTAAAATTACAAATTCAACAATTACAAAATGTATTTGCAACATCTCCCCAACAGAATACGGGTCAGTCGCTTGTTGAACAGAAGCCTGGGGTCCAGATGCTTGTTCAACAAGTGCCTGAAAGAAAACGACTTTAGATGCCTATTGAACAGGCACCTGAAACTTCTTTTTACTCTGATGGATACAGGCGTTGTTTGAACAGGCGCCCACCCCGGACATCTGTTCAAACACTGCCTCCCCATTATGTTTTGTAATCAAAACAACTGAATTTTCGATCGGGTGCAAAATGTATACTTTGTTGAAGATGAAAATGGATATATATATATATATAACGTTTTTGTAATTATGGACCGTTGTGGGAGATGCTCTCGGATTTTGCAAAACTCCAACATTGGACTGAATTTTGATTTTGGTACATTGAAAAAAATAGGTTTAACTTTATAGAAATGTATGACATGGAAAATCATATGGTAAAACATACGTTAATTTGCATTAGCACATGGAGAATGCGGATTAGGATCTGTGAACCTTTCCAGAGCCTCTAGCAATGTTTTAAAATAAATAGGGTAGAAACATATGCACTAAAAGGAGGAAGCGTTATCTATTTGGCTGTGTGTTTATGTATTAGATAATAGAGACCCTAATGAGTAGGTTGCCATTACGCTAAAAAAACTGTCAGAATTAAATTAAAAATACATAAGTTTAGCGCGATTGGTCATATTCATCAACTTAATTGATAAATTTCAACAATTTTAATAAACATGTATCCATATCAAACTATAATTGTGTTATATCACCAATTATATTTAACGTATACATACTCATAAATAAGAAACTAATATATTTTCCCCCAGAGTCATCTCTTCACTAACATATCAACGCAGATTACCTCCTCTGCTAAGGCCAGCTTCTTTATTCTTGCACCATGCAACTATATATCACTTAGCTCACCTTCCCACCTCAAACAATAGCACATTATAGCTGCATCATCTCCACATCACCAATGGCTAACATCATTTTTCCAACACTACATTAAATGACATGCTAATTGTATGCACTGGGGAGCTTTGTCTTGACTTTGGGAGCCGCTCATTTTTGGTGAAACTACTGGTAGACTATGTCAATTTTTGCTTCATTATTGAGTCTCCCTACAATCAAGATTAATTTGATAATAGAAACGAATAGGGGAGTAAAAAAATGAATATGGAATGCATAAAAAGGAAAAATGAATAACCTTTGTCATTACAAATAAGGGAGTATAAAAATTGTTTAAAGCTGACATTTTATTTCAGGAGATATGCAAAATTATAAGTGTGGTGAATAAGAAGTGTTGCGTTCGATATCGTAGATATTAAAAACGTGTATGAATAAAGCATGAGGGTAGTGGAGTTTTCATGGGTAAAAAAGCAGGGCTTAATGATCAGCTTTATAATGTAGTGTAGCCAAAAAAGTTAAACTCATCGCTTCTGTATCAGGTTTCCTTCATTCGCATTGTTGAGGCCCTTCATCTCTCCTCCTATTCTGCTTTGCTATCTACACTGGCTAAACTGCTGCATCACCTTCTTTCCAATGTAATGCATAGTCTTTCAGATGCATCTCACGCGCTCCAATGGAGAAGCATCATCTACCACCTGTTTTCTGATCCACTTCATATCATAACATTAGGGCTTGCAGCATTAAAACATTAAATAAATACATTGGCAGCCTAATTAATATTTATAATCTATATAGCTCTCCTGGTTTGGTAATTGAAGCGTTAGTTTTACCTCACTTGAAGACCAATAAGCAGCACCGGTTCTTGGATTCCGACATTCTTTGCTACTTCCCTACTATCGCACAGCCAATTCATATACACGACCTTCAGTTCTTGCAACTCTATTTGTTTACCCGCTTTTTAGTCAAAGCATTCATACATGGAATCTCTTCTCAACAATACGCTCAAGTGTTGGGAATATCGTCAGAAGACATGAAGTGATTTGGTTGAAATCGCATCACAAACAAAGAATGGCCCGAAACTCCTACAAGATGACCTTTTCTGGGCCCGAAAACAGCGATTACAAAGCTGAGCTCTGCAACTCTTGTAGCTCTCTGAATTAGCTTCAGTTTGAGCTTTGGTTCAGCTCAATCGGACTTACGGTTTGAAAGTTATGCCCATTTCCGTGAACACGTGCAGAACCGGGAACTTGGAATCTGGCATTGGCACAACCCTTACGGATCGGATCGGAGCACAGAAGACCCGACCCGCCTGAAGTGTTTCGCACTGAAGTATCTCTAGCCTTTGGATCGGAGACATCACCACGCATCGGTTCGGATCGGATCACCCCTGGAAGGGTCGGTTCGGATGAGATAAAGTGGCATTGGAAACTTGGCACACATCAGTTCGGATCGGGATAGGAAGACCCGATCCGATTTGGACATCTGAACAGAAGTGCACACACGCATTCAGCCCAGGAAACTGGTTAGGTTCAGATCCGATCCGAACTGACCTGACCTGCTTCTGCACCTGAAATTCTGGCATGCATCTCTTTCGGTTCAGATCGGGGTAGGACGATCCGATCCGCCTAGTTTCTTCTGCACCGGAGTGTTGTTCGTCTTCGGTTTGAAGATACCAATCCGGTTCGGGTCGGACCCGAACCGACCCCCTGAACCTGCTCAGACGCAGCAGCTTTGACCGATTCTAAGGGATAACCGCTCCTACAAATGTGGATCGAGCTCCACCTGTCTGCATACGACCTGGAGACCACGTTCTCCATTATCTCCGGGATAGCCTCGCCACGCGCCACGTGTCCACCCTATCTGAACCGGTTCAGAGCACCTACCAGCTTCTCTACGCCTATAAATACACCACGAGATGGTCATTTCAAGGGACTTTTCCGGCACTAACACCTCCCGACCTCCATCACCAAGTATTCAAGGACTTTTGGAACTCTAACTCTCCATGGCTTCAACTGTGGTTCTTCGCAAGGCTATTGCATAACCTAGAAGTTGAATTACACATTACAACACGAGGATTTCGTGTATAATCTCCTCTTCTTCATTGTAAACACGAGGATTTCGTGTATAAACTGCAAACAAACAACATTGTAATAGCTTCTTAGGATTTAAGAAACTATAAAGTGGACGTAGGCTTGGATTGAGCCGAACCACTATAAAAATCCCGTATGTCTCCTCTTATTTTACTGCTTTTTATCTGTGATCTGTGATTGTGAGGATTTCACATAGAATTTGGGTGTTAGGCCCAGATTTCGGTCTAACATTTTGGCACACCAGGTAGGGGGGCACACGATACAACTTCTTCTACTAGCTTGAACGGAAGCGGATTATTTGGCTATTGGATCAATGGTCAAGCGAAAGAAAGATGGAACCTTCTCTCGTGCTGAGGATGTTGGCACTGAAGGCACAAGGAACAAGGCAAGCCAGGAGGCTTCCTCTCATGAAAATCCATTAGCATACTTAACCAGAGATGAAATGGATGGCGTTCTCACTGAATTGAGAACACAAATGGCAAGGCAAGATGATCTCCTCCGCAAACAACAGGAGATGATCGACCAATTCTTCGCTCGGATGGAAGGAAGGCCGAGCGGCAATGCACAAATCGCTGGAAATAACATTGAATCAGCCCCAACAGGAGCAGAGAACCGGATCGGTTCGGACCCGATCCGAACCGATGAGCAAGCTCTGAGAGAACTCGGGGGAAATCCCCCTCAACAACTTGCAACTTCAACACTTAACGTTTTGGATGGAAACGTCACTAGAAGCACAGGCCTACCACGTCCAATATCTGCTCCGGTTCGGATAGGAAATACAATGACACAGCTCCGAAGTGGAATGCAGCAGGACAATCACCACAGACCCGTTCAGGTCGAGCAAGACGAACCGGGTCGGTTCGGTACCTCCGATCCGAACCGAACATCCGATCCGAACCGTGCACCTCTCCATAACCTCCCTCGTTCCTCCGAGCCGCAGCAAGGGCGCACCTCCGAACCGAACCGGATGACCTGCCAAGCTCCTTATACTCTTCGACACACTTCTGAACTTAACGCTGGGGGCACCAGCTCTGGACTTGTCAACTTGCAACAGCTCTTTGAAGGCGATCGGCTCGCCAGCCTTATTGAACGCCTTTCGAGAGGCCGCATTTATCAGAATGACATGGATGATGTCAATCACAATCCATTCACACAGGAAATCAGGAATTCCCGCAATCCTCCAGATTTCAAACTTCCACAACTGGAACCCTACAACGGCAGGGCAGATCCTACCGTGCACCTAATGTGCTATAAACGGCATATGGAAGTTCAATCGGCGTCAGAAAATGTCATGGCTAAATGCTTTCCCCTCTTTTTGACTGATATTGCTGCTATGTGGTTTCGGCGGCTGGAATCTGAATCGATCAACAGTTGGAACATGTTGGTCGCTCGCTTTATTGAACAATTTCGGGTCCATATCGCTCGACCCAAGAATATAATGTCACTAACTACAATTAAGCAGAGGCCTAAAGAAACTCTGCGGTCATTTCTGGAAAGGTTCAACGTTGCAACATCATCAGTTGATCGACCTGAGCCATCTATGGTATTGATGGCGGCAGTATCCGGCGTTCTAGACAACTCGGAGTTCAAGAAATCCTTGTACCGAGACCCACCAAGGAATCTCAGTGAATTCTATCTTGAATCGGATAGGTTTTTGCGTGAAGAAGACGCAACGTCCGAAAAGAAAATTCTTGATGTTAACATGCTCAAAGACGGAGAACCGCCTGATTCTGGTAAAGGCAAAGGAAAATCTGCCGTCAAGAATGACCGCAACGCTCAGCCCGGAGAGGGCCCAAATATGAAAAGTACACAGAACTCAATTCGTCACTAACCGACATCTACGTGAACACAAACGGTGACGTCTCCTATCCAAAGCCTCCCAGGAGGGAGCCATCACAAAGAGAACGCGATTCTGGGAAATATTGCATATTTCACGATATGGACGGTCATGACACAAATGACTGTAGACACTTGCGAGATCTGATTGAGGAACGGGTTAGACGTGGAGAGCTACCAGAGTATGTGAAACAACCAACAACACCTGTACCTGTGCTGCCACCACCTGCTCTCCGGAGAGGGAATGACCCTGGAACGAGCTCCCATCGGCTCGTCATCAACTGATCTGGATTGGATCACACTGCGTTTTCAGCATTTCTTAGGATTTAAGATATGTCTCTTTGCTTTCTTTAGGTTTTCCGATTGGCTAAATCGGAGTACACACGTTCGGGGTTAGGATTTAGCTCCAAATCGTGCTCTGCACTCGATGACAAACCAATCAGGATTTGATTTGGTTTTGTACTTTGGATTGAACAAGGAAGGACTTTCCGAGCATGGATTATGTTTGGCAATTTAAGTATCTTGTCAGGTTGTGGCAGGATTCTCAATCTCAACTAAAGTATGGCTTATACTTATCTCGGACCCCTAGGCATGGATTATGCCTAGGGACAGACTATCTTGTCAGGTTTTGGCAAGCATAGCTCTATCCCAACATGAGTATGGATTGTACTCACTAGGATTCTTAAGTATGGACTATACTTTGGGACGGCTTACTGTTTTGTCAGGATTTGGCAAAGGAACTCAATAAAACTCGAGTATAGCTTATGCTCAGTTTGAACTTCCTGGTATGGCTTGTACCCGGAAGGTTAGGTCCCTTGCCAGGTTTTGGCAGGATGATTCGAACATCCCTCGAGTATGGTTTATGCTCAAACAAACGCCCAAGCATGGTTTATGCTCGAAAGTGTAATTAGTTTTGTCAGGATTTGACACACCTTTCTGCTCTCTTTTATTCGCAGGTATGGATTATACTTGCAGCTGGCAGGCCCGGCGTGGCCTTGGATTATCCAGAACACATCTTCCTTCAACCAGCAAGATATGTTCTGGGGGGCAAAATGTTGACCCGCTTTTTAGTCAAAGCAGTCATACATGGAATCTCTTCTCAACAATACGCTCAAGTGTTGGGAATATCGTCAGAAGACATGAAGTGATTTGGTTGAAATCGCATCACAAACAAAGAATGGCTCGAAACTCCTACAAGATGACCTTTTCTGGGCCCGAAAATAGCGATTATGGAGCTGAGCTTTGTAATTCTTGTAGCTCTCTGAATTAGCTTCAGTTTGAGCTTTGGTTCAGCTCAATCGGACTTACGGTTTGAAAGTTATGCCCATTTCCGTGAACACGTGCAGAACCGGGAACTTGGAATCTGGCATTGGCACAACCCTTACGGATCGGATCGGAGCACAGAAGACCCAACCCGCCTGAAGTGTTTCGCACTGAAGTATCTCCAGCCTTCGGATCGGAGACATCACCACGCATCGGTTCGGATCGGATCACCCTTGGAAGGGTCGGTTCGGATGAGATAAAGTGGCATTGGAAACTTGGCACACATCAGTTCGGATCGGGATAGGAAGACCCGATCCGATTTGGACATCTGAACAAAAGTGCACACACGCATTCAGCCCAGAAAACTGGTTCGGTTCGGATCTGATCCGAACTGACCTAACCTGCTTCTGCACCTGAAATTCTGGCATGCATCTCTTTCGGTTCGGATCGGGGTAGGACGATTCGATCCGCCTAGTTTCTTCTGCACCGGAGTGCTGTTCGTCTTCGGTTTGAAGACACCAATCCGGTTCGGGTCGGACCCGAACCGACCCCCTGCACCTGCTCAGACGCAGCAGCTTTGACCGATTCTAAGGGATAACCGCTCCTACAAATGTGGATCGAGCTCCACCTGTCTGCATACGACCTGGAGACCACGTTCTCCATTATCTCCGGGATAGCCTCGCCACGTGCCACGTGTCCACCCTATCCGAACCGGTTCAGAGCACCTACCAGCTTCTCTACGCCTATAAATACACCACGAGATGGTCATTTCAAGGGACTTTTCCGGCACTAACACCTCCCGACCTCTATTACCAAGTATTCAAGGACTTTTGGAACTCTAACTCTCCATGGCTTCAACTGTGGTTCTTCGCAAGGCTATTGCATAACCTAGAAGTTGAATTCCACATTACAACACGAGGATTTCGTGTATAATCTCCTCTTCTTCATTGTAAACACGAGGATTTCGTGTATAAACTGCAAACAAACAACATTGTAATAGATTCTTAGGATTTAAGAAACTATAAAGTGGACGTAGGCTTGGATTGAGCCGAACCACTATAAAAATCCCGTGTGTCTCCTCTTATTTTACTGCTTTTTATCTGTGATCTGTGATTGTGAGAATTTCACATAGAATTTGGGTGTTAGGCCCAGATTTCGGTCTAACACTATTATTACTGCCCAGACAATCATCAATTTAGTGCAACACCATCCATTCCCTACTTTGTTTGCCAATAGAAATAATTCTAAAATATATATTTTGTTCACTATTTTGCATCCGTATTTTGCTGATTATCAAAAAGATGATTTTGCATATCCATATTGTGTCGCCCATCGTACATTTGTACATATTTTGGTTATTAATTAATAAAATTATGAATGCTTACGTAATAAGAGGATCACTCTTTCATGAAAAAAGAAAAAAAGAAAAAAAACATTATTCAGTTGAGAAATGCTTGCAGCATGAACCAAATGGTTAAAAAAGAGTAGTTATTTATATAAGTATCACTCATAAACTAAAAGGCTCAATTTCTTAAGTAAATAGGCCAAGCATAAGCAAACAACATGATCAATGCATTTCTAACACTATGTATGTTTAGAGCTCCAACATAAAACTATTTGCATCTCACATGGAAATGCAAAAAAGATGATGAAAAATATTGCAAAAGTTAAAACAAATGTCAATTCTTGATGTATATTTATCACTTAGAACTTGTTAAAAACGAAACCCAGAAAGCACACCAACTTTCCTGTTATTGAACTTGTTTGACTGACCATTAAAATCAGACCTATTGTTATATAGGAAAGAAATATTAAATTTTAAATTAAATAAAGTGCAGTATCCTGGATTAAAAGAAACAAATAGAGTAATAAAAAGCTGGCCTACTTATGCATATAAGAGAAAAAAAATCAATTCAAGGGTTCATACAAATTTACAGCATGCTAATAGGAAAAAACATTACGGCTATGTAGTGGAGAAGCCTACACACATAAGAAATAGTTTATGGTAACGGTTTGTCTTCACGTCTTAGTTCTAAAAATCTAATCATGTATTGAATGATGAACCAAGACGTGGTACAAGTTTAAGCTCAACAAATAATAACATTTAAAATATTCTCTGATGAAGAGATTTTAATTTTAATCAACAAATTGATGTGAATATAGTATAATTGTTAGTTATTCCAAGTGTAACTGATGAGAAAAAAGGAGGCAATTCTACTTGTTATACATTCAAGCAGGCTTAAGAAACATAATGGGTTGATAGGTTGAGAAGAAAAAATATAGTGGGAAAATTTGTTATCTTGACTTACATCACCTACTTGCGAAGTACACCAGTTGATTAGTTTTTCCTTTTTAGTATTGTGTTTCCGTCAAATATTGTGCACAAAGTGAGCACCAAACTTTGAAGAACATATATTATTAGCAATATAATATAGTTGGAATCCGATGTTGGTTAAAGATAGTGCTTCCAGTATTAAGATATTTCAGTTAATACGTCCATATATAAAATATGATGTACAATCTATTGGCATATAACTAACAACTTTACAAAGCATTATAACATGCAACCATATTTTACTGATAAATTTCACAATGACTTAAAGTTAAAATCGACAGGATATCCAACTAATAATTTGGGTGAAGTTATGCATTTATATATGTGAATGTGTATGAGATTATATATTTAAATATACATTGTTATATAATTATATATAAATATTTGGCAACCTTAATCCCATTGGTTCCATGTTCACATTTTTTACACCGGCATACCAATTTACATACATCAAGCAACTCCTGGATTTTAAGCTTAGACGATAGATATTTGTTTGTATAATAAAGTATGATTTTTCTGATTCACCTACACGGATGGATATATCAACAGTTCAACACCAAAGTCATGATAGTCTAAATTCATCTATATCCTAGTGGATTATTAGATACATACAATAATATGTCTCACGACCTATATTTGGCACAATAGTGGGTTTTTTTTTCAGGTATCTAAGCTGTCTGGTTCCCGAATGGGGGATTCACCATTGTCATATACATCTACCATTCGGTTGCACGCTCGAGTCCACCCTTATGATGATGCAAGAAATAGTAGACAGGCTCATGTGGAATATAGAATCTTATCTCACATTTTGCTCATAAACATGGCATGTTCCATCTGACCAGTGTCCGATAGTAGTCACCGTATAACCTTGTGCCCTTCACTTCTATGCACATCATTTCATGCATCTGATTGCAGTTTAGAATTCCGGTGCAATTACATGCATGATAATGCAGGCAGCTAATTGCGTCCGAAGTTCATGTTACATTTTTTTTTGCAGATGTCATATTGCATAAAATCATTTGCTTTGCATCTTCACAGATGTAGTTATTGACCTGTCATCAATATCAGTTGCATTCTACCCCACCTGAAGTCCACACAACTTCTTAAAATCCACATATTAGCATTGTACTTACCAGTAAGTCTTACAACATCAAATGAGTAGTTACTGGTAGTTGCAATGTCCAATCAACACACTCATCACACCAGCCGGCTATCCGCCAACCTGCACTAACATCGCCACAACTTACCTAGTGGGCATTAAGCTGCGCTTCTACCCTGTCATCTCAGGCAATGTCATGAACATCAATTGCTAGCTATTTTCTTTAGCAGCTGAATTCAACGACTTCTATATAATTTCTTCTGACTATTCCCACATGTCTCATTTTGCTGATCATCGAACTGAAAATCCCTCACGCTTATATTAATTACTTCCCATCAAATAGTTGTAAGGGTTTTTTATGCTTTTAATAAAAATTTTGGGTGCTCTCCTTATAAGAGAGCCATTACTTCATCAAGAAAAATTTATAAATTTAAATAAAGCGATGTACTTTCAATTTAATATTAAAGGTGGTAAACAATGGTTTAACTAAAAAGTGAAGTGAACCTCATACTACCTCTACTAGAATGTGCTTTCAGTGACCAAACATAATCAGGGAAAACTGTAGGTTTAATGACAATACTTTTTACATTTATTTCTCCATTTTAAAATATGATATTTACCGACCTGAAGAAGTCACCATGTATCTTGTTCTTAGCTTTAGTTGCTATATTAAGAAGTCTGCCTAAAATTGCTCGGTCTCAGACAACCAAAAAAAAAAAGAGTCATGTTTTAACACGTTGCTTCACATATGCGAAGTACAACTTAAGGTACTATAGAAGCCTACCTATGACTAAGTTAAAAAAAACAAATGGTTAAACCCCTTTTTGTAAGCTTCTTTCTTTTCTCAACTAATTATAAATTAAATAATAAGTTAGTGCCTTAAAAAAATATGAAACTAAAAATATCGTGCATCTTGAGACATGAAAACCTGCTATAGCCGTATCTCTTATATTGTGATTTATAAAACCTATGTCGATTCCAGAACCATCGGATTATTTTTGACCCGATTCAACTAAGTTTGAATCAGCTAGTAGTTTTGACAAAAACATTTATTAACTTTTCTTAACTCTGCTATTTTAATACCTTTAATTAGCCTTTAGAGAATATTGATTAAAATTTTGCACATTTGGATAATCATAAGATTTTATTTTGCACTTGAAACTGAACACATAAGTTGAAGTCAGGGTAACTTTCAAATTTTATAATAGTGATTGAAACTGTATTCTTTTACATAACTCGGCGGTTTATAATTTAAGATGTGGATAGCTTACCCGTGGATAAATGTGGCAATTTAGTCAGACCATTTATTAAAAACCAAATGTAAAGAGGAAAACATGGTACATACTAAATTATCCATCCTTTGCGCCTATTATTCTATAAAAAATAAAGGGCATCCATCCAAGTTACCAAAAAATTCAATGAATCATCACGGGGAAATATTAACCAAGAGCACAGATTTTGGAATTGGATTGCAGAGGCCAAAGCAGAAAACTATTGTATAATATGTTATGATATGGAACTCTTAGTTATAGAAGTAGTCAAAAAAATTGAAAACCGAAATTCTTTAGGACATTTATTATGAACTGGAATAAACTTTTGTATGAAGTATGTAACATGGAATTCTTAGCCACCGAACCAATTATAAACTCTCTGCGAGAAGAAGCATACAGAATCCTCAATTCTGATAATATATAGTTGTCAATTTACTAACCTGGAAAGCCTTATTTTTTAAATAATGGTTGTATTCAAAATTTTGAAAATATAGCCATAAACGACATCATGGTAAAATTAGTTGGTATGCAAAGAGATGCAGGCAATAATAGTTTACAGCAAGTAGGGAGAAATTGGGAAGATGAGAAGAAATAAAAAAAACAGCCAAAATTTTGATGCAAAAAAAGAAAATACGGAAAGTGTGGACCAATAAAAAGAAAACTAAGAAAAGCAAAGAGGGCAGCCTAAAATGAATTGCTTGTTCAATTTTGCGAACACAGTCAATAGTTTCCCAAAAGAATAGCGTTATGAATTATTTTTCATTCAAATCTTCTCTTTCTCTCTATAATTGTAGTACTTACATGTTATTTTTTTGGTTGTAACATATTTATTGCGATACCTCTCATATGTAATTGAATTTCGCTTTAAATTTTTGAAACGGAAACCTCTCATATGTAATTGAATTTCGCTTTAAATTTTGAAATGGAAAGTATCCTTGTTTTCCTTTTCCCAACTCGTTTGAAGTAGAAATATAGTAAATAAATTTTTGGAAATTCTTATTTGTTCCTAAAAAATTCATGTTTTTCAATTATTAACCTTGTGAAATTATGAATTATATACTAAGAAATTATCGACTCCTAATCTATAGTTGCACATAACTATTCCTTCAAGAAGTTTGAAACAGTGTGATATGAAGTAATGAGCTACATATTGACTGTAGTTTTTATCTATCACCAAACAGTTAGTGTACGGAAATATTTCTACAATTTTGAATTCATTACACATGTTTCATAAATAGATAACTACATTTTGAAAACCCATTTGTTTTAAATAAACTTCATAACCATATGCTTAGAAAGAAAAGACTGTGTCTGGTAACATATACATTTTTTATTCCAGCATTATTGTTTCAACAGTCGTCATATGAAAATTATGATAGTTCATTATTTATTCACAACTGAATGTTGAATCAGTAAAAAACATTTTAAGATCATAAATGCAAGATATGTCACTCTGAATGACCAAACTGATGCCCTATATGCCAATGAACATGTATTCAATGTAGAGTTACTTAAAAGAGTTATTTGACTAAACTTTAAATCGACATTGGATAAATAGGAATATAAAAACAAATATTCTTTAGTACTAAATTACTAAGAACGCTTTGGATCTGTCATGTATACCAGTCAGTAAATGAATTGTGAATGTCCATTTACACTTAATCATGTTGAACCTAAGCTTATATTCGAATAACATGCTAACAGACGCTGATCTGATCAGTGCATACCTGCGATTTAGAGAGTGCGAGTCGGATTCAGTCTGGAATAGCACAGATACTGTCTAAAGACATAATGAATTTACCTAAAATCAACAAAACCAAAACATACAATTACAAACTCTTGATTTCGGGATTCATATGTTGAATATGTTTAATTGCTATGGTATATAATTTTTCATGAAAAATGATAAATTCCAAATTTTACTTATAGTATATACTACAGCACATAGTACATCTCGCAGCAATGTTTTAAAATGGTAATTTACTGGAAATAATAAGATGATAAAGGAGAAACTAAATGATACAGTGAAGTGAAAACATGCATATCGATATAAAAAATAATATGTTCATTACTATGCACAGATTGAGTCAAAACATCTTACAGTTTTCAAACATATACAATGTTCCATGAAGATAAAATTTACAATTTACATTGTTTGTGATCACAACCTACCATATCTAGAGTACATCAACTGTTCTGTTCCAATCATGCATTAAATTGGCATATGTCCTTGTTCGTACGAATACAGTGTTGATAAGTGCATCATATCAATTACTAAAAGTGCTAACTGATTTACCATTCTACTTCAAATATACGAAAGGTGATAAATATATACGGAGTTTATTTGTGCATTATATCACAACAGTACAATGATTGTTTAAAATATCAGTAGCATGCTAAAGACAGAGCATATATTACTGATGAATTGAACAACTTACACACACACACACACACTGAATGCACATTAAAGTCCAGAGGCAGAAAATTGGTATGACTATATCAACTCAAAGAATATGTGAACAAAAATTGGTTTAATATAACTACATGGAAAAAAGTGATATCTTACATGTGCAGAAAATTTGGAAATATCAATGTTTGAAGATCGATAGAAGTATCAATGCATGCATACTTTATTAATCAAGCTTAGTGCTTTATATATTAATATGATGTAATCAGAAATCAGAGAAGTTGAAATTTTGGTTTAAGGAGAACAATGGTATTATTTGTGTACGGAGGTTACTATATTTGTATATTACAGTAATTTAATCAAATCCCCCTTTTAGATTCGGAATATATGTGAAGAAAGGCTAAAATTACAGCTATAACATGGTCGACTACATTAAGTAAAAACAAAAATTAAAAGATCTATCACGAGTCTGTATAGTTTTAAGAATGAATGCATTGTCCTCATTATGTTATAAATATGTCATAAATAGTCCAAATTAACCTTCTCAGAATTCCGAGCACTCTACTCTAGTAGTAATTAAAAACCGGTTTAGAAGATTAGATCTCTAACTGAAGCCATTCTCATGAAAAAGTTAAGATTTATTTGTTTGTGTGTAACAAATTTCGTACTGTAAACCTTGAACCGAAATTTTCTGAAAAGTCTTAACTTTAATACGTAACTCATACGCTATATAATTCATGGAAATTAGCAAACAGTGGTATAAGAAACTATATTGTATAATTTTAGGATGCCCATAGTGTTTCATATGCAGAATTATAAGTTTGAAGCACATACATTATAAACCTACGCTAAACGTCCTTAAACTCTGCAGTTCTATATTTGTAAAATATATTACGGGGAAGACTCTAATTTTTATTTGCAGTTGGCTTGAGTGTCAGTAGGTACAGTAAATTAGTACGTCAATCAGTGAATTTAGAGATTGTAAATTAGTACATATAGCAAATTAGTATTGTTAATATGGCAGAAACATGTATCCTATGTCATGCAGTCTGTCAGGAATACATCAGTGCTACAGTATAAGTTAGAGAGTAGCTATCTTTTTTCTGTCCTGACCATTTACAGAAGTGTTGGGAGATATTGTGATACAATTATGAATAAAAGAAATGCTGAGCAATGAATAAGTATCAACATTAAAATTAAGCCGTTGCATAAGGACAATGGCCATATGGATGAAAATTCAACAAAATATATGCAATTGCATACCGACTATGAATAATCAATTGATGGAATTACCGGTAGGTAACTTTATAATTTTCTAACCGTACCATAAATCCATTGCTTCCGGATGTAGTTCGGAATGGGAAACCTAAAATTTGTATTGGGTTCGTCAATGCCGGGAATCTGTAACCAACAGAAAGAGAGTGGTGAACATAAATAAGAATTAGCACATGAATTCGACCGAGTAGTGAAATTCGACCTTTCGTCGTGAAAACGGCAGATGTACTCATGAATTCACCAAAGCTAAGTAGGTTAAAAGGCGGAGTCAGTGTAACATCGGAGTTCGGGATATTAGCACAGAAGAGGGCGCTAACTTAGACTGGGGGAAAAGGGGGAGAAACCGGTTATGAAAATGGTAATGTCGAAGTAGGAGAGCATGTCGAGCAGAAGGGAGTTAAAAGGGGCAGATCTTATAGTAGCCGATGTTGGATGAGTAGTTGGTGAAGGAGAAACGGGCGTGTAATTGGTGAAGGAGAAAAGGGCGTGAAATTTGTTGTGGAAGAAGGGAACGTCGTGAGAGCAGAGGGCAGGTGGTTGTGATATCGGTTATGGAAGAAGGGGCAGATTGAAAGTAGGGGCGTAAATCGGTCGGACCGGACCGGATAGAGGTGTATTCAGTTTCTTTCCTAAAAAAATCGGATCGAACATGGACCGGACCATAATTTTTTTCGGACAAATTTCGTTGCCCTAATTTGTGTCCTAAATAAAATCGGTCGGACACGGACACGATCGGACAAGGTCGGACTCGGTCGGACATGGATATTTACATCACATTTTGTACATTTTACTAGATTTTCTCTCAACTATACGCCAAATTTCAAGTAATTCGGACGAATTCGGACGAGCTCGGACCGGACATGACTTTTTATCGTACAAATCTTGTTGTCCTAACTCGTGTCCTAAATGAAAATCGGACGGACTCGGACGGACGTATTTCGGTCACGGACACGAACGGATGTCGGACATTCGGACAAAATTTACAGCCCTAATTGAAAGTAGGGAAAAAGATGCGAAATCAAAGAGGACAGGTGGCGCAAACAAATGCTTTGGTTTCTGCTTTCCGGTATAACTAATTAGGGCTGTCAATGGATATCCGAAAAATCCGAAATCCGTCCGCATCCGTATCCGAAAAGCGGATAAATATCCGATATCCGAGAAAGCGGATGCGGATGCGGATATAGGCATATCCGCATCCGAAAATTATCCGTCCGCTTTTTTTTATTATAGCTTAAATTATGTGTATTTTAACATAATTAAATATACTAATTTATTAATTTGCAAAATTAAAAGTCTACTAAACACATGTTAATTGCTCAAAATAATGTATTATCATCATATTTATTTGTTTTTAGCAATTTAGTAATCAATTAGGTTGAAAAAGATTAATATTAAGCTAAAAAAATTCATTTATATTCATTGATTTATCGATTGTTGGCGGAGCGGATAATTATCCGATATCCGTCCGTATCCGCGGATACGGATATCTGATATCCGAAAATGGTTTCGGATGCGGATACGGATATGGCACTATCCGTATCCGAAAGTATCTGTTGACAGCCCTATAACTAATGGATATATATATATATATATATTCTTCCTTATGCGTATACAAACTTCTAAGGCTTATAATTTCTCCATACGATATCCGATTTATACAAACCCGGACTCTATCCCAAGCAGAATTCCGAGACGAACGCAATGGCGCAACCCGTTTCCTTAATTCTTCTTCTAAAAATTAGGTATTCTTTAATTAGTTAATATTAATATTTTAAAATTATGGGGTGTTACATAATCTTTACTTGAAATGTGCACACAACAAAATCAAAGAATAAGTGAATAGTGTAATTCATACTTGGGCAACAATTCAAGTCAAAGTTTTCAAAATAATCAAAATTCGAATTCACTTCCAAATTCAAATGATTTTGATTATAACCCCAGCCAAATAAATTTTGAACTCCAAAATGATTTCAAATTCAAAACGGAAATATGAATCAATTTTCAAATGATTTAGGCAATGGATATAATGGTGCGATTAACAATTCTTGTTCTCAGCAAATTCAAATTGAAACTTCTCAAGTAAATAATAATAAATTTGATTTTGTTGAGCAATTGAACGAAATTCACGAATTTGTTGTTTCAAGACTACTTAAATTTTTGTGAAAAACAAAATAATCATAACCGAACGTGTGACGATTCGAATGATAATCCACCTTTGCCCACAATTAATGATTTTCAACTAACAACTCTTGAAATTGATGAAAATCTTAATGAAGTTGTTGAAAACTCTGTAATTGATTTGAATTCAAATTCTCTTAAAAACGAAAACATCAATCTTCAATTTGATCTTCCTCTCTCAAATTCTAATTTTTTTGAAAATTTAGCAACTTTAGATTGTCAACCTGATAAAAATGATGAAGTTGTTAACAAATGTTTAAGTGAGGATTACTTTGATGAGCGAAAACTTCTTAAACTGATTGATGATAATGTTGTTGGGTCTGAAACTGAAAATGAAACATTTGAAAACTTTGAAATTTTTGAGGTTGTAAACAACGAAATTGCTAAATGTGGTCTTAAACACAATGACGATTTTTCTAAAATTGTTGAAACTCCTTGCGACTTGATCGTTTCAACTAAACCTCACTGTGATCACTTGCTTTTCAATGATAAATTTCTGCAGTACATGAACTCTTTTTGGAATAACAATGTTTCTGAGAAAGCACAATTTTGAAATTTGCTGAAAATTCATTTGTTTGGTTTTAACTTTAGGTATACGATTGAACCTTTAGCCAATAAAATTTCAAATATCAAAGCAAAACTGAACAATGTTTCTCAAAACAAGTGTGAGGGTGAGAATCATGCACATGTCTCTCAATTTATACGTCATTTTAACAAATCAAACTTTGTTTGAAACTTTTACTGAACCCCAGATCAATGATCTCTCTATAGTTGCTACTGAAATTCAACTCGATTTTAGGAACAATTGTAAGCTCAAAATTTTAAAATTAGCAACTCAAACTTTAAAAAAAAAATTTGTTTTTCCAGATTTGAAATGTAATATAATATTCTTTATGATTTGGTTTTCTGTGCTTAAGATGTGTCTCATAATCTTAATGAGGTTGCTCCATTTGTCCATTGTGGACCGGTTCATCTATTCGATAACTGCATATTTTCTGCACGCACGTTCGGTAGTCGCACTAACCCTCTTTTGTACATATGTAAATATTTCTCTTACGTTCACTCATTATGTGATGCATTGACTGTGGGGGCACAGTCCAAATCAAGTGTGGGGGGAGTTTCATATTTTTTTTGGTTTTGGATAGAATTTTCCTTTCGTTTTTTTTAAATAAAAAAAAAGAATTTCGCATTTCTATTTACTTTTAAATAAGACATGATGGAATTAGCATACAATTTTGGTCACTCGATTAAAATATTTGGAGATTTACTTCTCTTAGTGGAAAACGCAAGGAAAGTTCGAATTATGAGCAAATTTGATGCAACTGGTATATTGGGAAATTCGTAGGTGATGAGTATGAAATGTTTCTTGAATTGTAATCCGATTAAATGAATGGTTGATTTAGACTACTTGCGATAACATTTTAGATCTTTTAAGTGAAGTTGTGCTAAGATATCCTCCCTTAACTCTCTCTCTTATTTAAAAAAAAGAAAAAAAAAGAATGTATATATAATAATAATCCAAGGGTATCCAACATTGCTAGTACATCTCGCGTTGGTGTGCAAACCCACCAAGCTCTTTCCGACACCTTGTTGACAAAGTTAACGCCGGTATACCTTGGTCTCATTTTATGAGTTGGACACCTAAGGATTACCGACCCTCACGTAAGTCGTAATGCAGTGTAGGGGTGGTATACCTAGGTATTTGTAAATAATAATAATGTGAATATTTTGTAATAAAGAGAGAGTTAGCACTTAAAATCCAAGCACACTCTTCACCTATTCGACCTAACTTGTTAACAAAAAGGAAGTTGAGATGTCGTTTTACGATTGTTGATATCGATTATAGAATTCATTTCATATTTGCACTATGTTTCTACCAAAATAACTGGCCAAGCTGGAGGAGTTTATGATGATAACATGATTTTCCTTGAAGTTTTGATTAGTAACGGACTCAAATTTCATAGTAATGACCCAAATTTGTGTTAACTTATTCGTGTAATATTTAAAAGTAAATTATCCATTTGTAAATATTCCTTTAAAATCTTGCATTCTTCTTGTAAATATTTTCTAATCTTGCATTTTATAAATATTTTTTGTGTTCAAATTTTGGATTTTGTGGGTAGTATTCGCTGAAAACCCTCATGAGACAACACTCGTCCTATTGGGGACACCTAGAGGTTTAACGGCTTGTTGCATACGCTCAATGCAATCGTCCTCCCTATGAAAATAGATTTAGCTTAGTTTTTCAGTTTATTCGACGACGAATAAAAAGATAAGTGTGGGGGTATTTGATATCCACGTAAAAATGCACATTTATATTCACATATTTATTCTTGTTTAGTGCTAATAAATGTCATATGTTGGTATTTTATCATGTTTAAACCATAATTCAATTGATTTCAAAATAACATACATTCATCGTCATACAAAGGAAAAATGGTCATTTTTGTGCTTAAGTTATTTTGAGACTTTGTACTTGGACATTTTTCATTGTTTTTGTAGGAATTTGGTGCATTTGGAATAGAGCTTCATAAAGATTTATATGCATACAAAAGGAATGAAGAGGAAAGAATTCTCATACATAATCATGGAGGACCCCACTTACTACACTTAAAAGCTAATGGACAAATTAGTGGATGATAAAGCTTCAGGCAAATTTGAGGTTGGAGTAATTAAAGTGTGATGATTAATTGGTGGTCACACTTCCTAAAGGGCATTCTTGGTAGCACGCTAAAGTTGAATTACGGATTTTTTCACATGTATACCACTGTAACGAACTGGGATTTTCGACTCCGAAAATCAACACAAAACTGCCATGTTGACTATTCAGACATCGGAAATACCTGATCATTAATAGAAAGAAGTTAGAGGGTGAGAATAGATGAGATAGAAAATTAGAATAGAAGAAGAAGAAAATCACCACAGAACAAAATCAGAGTAATACGAATCTCACAGCGGAACGAATAAAATATAATATATAACATAATTTTGCAATAAAACAGTATATATATATAATAACATTTATCAGAGTACAACACTTACACACAGCGGAAATAACAATAGCTATATAATCCTGAAGCCTCTTGCTTCAAGCTCCTCCAAGTATATCTGTAAAGAACTAAACTACTTGACTGCCCATACAAATTTGGGCACCCAAGAGTTTAGGGAAAACAAAACAAAATAAACTCTGGGTCAGTCATGGGACTGGTGTGAGTAAACTCACATCATTTGGTTTAACTTTTCAAAATCCTTTTCAAAGAAAAGGTAATCGTAAGACTGATCCACACATAAACACGGACAGTTTTTACCTTACGATAACCCAAAACAGCTTTGGAAATCAATACTTCTCTGATATTATAATAATGTCTAATCACAAGTAATTAACCATCTAGCAGAACGCTTGCATCTCACGTTCCACATGTATAGTATAGAAATCAAAATCGCGGGCGCTTATTGGAGATTGGATTCCGACTATGACAAGGTATGGGGCCACCTGCCGATAGTGTATCTCTAGAGGTGAATACACTGGGTTCAACAAGAACATCTTGCAACCCGGTCCACACATGACCGACCACTCATTTCACTTGAGTGTATCGAATGTATACCACCAACGGTTGGGAGCTACCCACTGTTTCCCGAAAAGGGACAACATCGATAATAGATAAAAGAATGAAATGGATTTTCTCTAGATAGGTGATATACACCCTAATGGGAGCGACCCACCTAGCCATGCTGCCTGCCCGATTTCTGTCATTTCCCAATTGATGAGGCTTGAGGTCATAACGTATCCTTTGGAACACCTGACCACCCTTCTCTTTGAATGCCACATCGTCATACCCGCCAAATTACAAATTGATTTCCCAAAAAATACCACGGGTATAAAGCAAAGAGAAAACGAATTCCTCCGCCACCAAACGTAAGTACGTTTGAAGAGATCAACTTACGCGATCCGTTAGATATACTCTGTCAGACATTCGTCCATTCACGTTGTCCTGGGACAGGACAAACCGAAGGCACTATTCTGCAAACAGGATGGCCCTTGCATAACTTCGTCTTCGATGATTTTCATCATATTTGATCGCAACGCTAACGTCCATACAGAGTGGTTTTCAGATAATGAATCTGATCCCGGTCTCTCCGTATTGACGATGGAAAAATGGTCAAAAACTTTGATAGTCGGTGATTTAACTATCAAAGGAAAACAGGTGTGCAAACAACGATATTATTTCCAGATGGAAATTATATCGATCAATCAACATTAAATATTTATCTTTTTTAATTAAATTAATCATTTATTTATTCATTTCCCATTTCTATATACTCAACATTTCTTATTTTCTAAATTTAGGAAATATACGTCATCAATCATTGGAAAACATTTCCATCTCTGTTTCACGTATCACTGTCATTCCAGTATTCTTTCTTATCAACATTTCATTTTCTATGATTAGAAAATATCTCTGATTATATTTGGAAAATGTTTCCAAAATTTATTCATTTGATTTAAACAGATGTTTAAATAAAACATCACCTAGCCAATTTAAACCATTACACTCATTAACTAAATTCACTTAATCAACCTTCACTATCGAACCTTAACCATTTCTTAGTTAAAACTGAAGCCAATCAAGTCGGGGTATAATTACCTCTCAGACCTTAACTGCACAACATTTCTAACCTCGAAATAGACAAAGTTCACCCTTTTAATCTTCTAACCAACTTCCTTACGTAACTCGGATTCTATTTATGAACCCACTTCTTTATTTTAAAACGTTGATTATAACTATAGCGTTATAATCCCTTCTTCCTAAATATCTAACTTCAAAATATAAATTTTATTCCTTAATTTATCTAAATAACTAAACCACTAAACCTTGATTAAAAATGGAAAGTAATTATTACTTTCCCGAATTCGATGTAATCGAATTCAATGTATAATCCTCTTTTTTTCCGAATAATCTCTATTCGTTAACTCCTTTTTGAAGAAACTATATTCGATTAACTCCTTTAATTCTATTCGAATAAGCTATTTCGAATAACTCCTTGGGATTAACTCATTTGGATTAATTCGGTTTGATTAACTCATCTTGACAAACTCAACTCGATTAACTCAACTTGATTAACTTACTTGATTAACTCAACTTATTTAACTCAACTTATTTAACTCCTATAGAATAACTAATATTCGATTAACTTATATATATTCGAATGACTATGTCTGTTTTAACTTTATTTCGAATGGCTAATATTCGATTTAACTCCATTTGCTTGACTCTATATCGCAGCGATCACAATGGTTACGCCTGATTCCCTCAGGAAACATCCGACCGCCGTAGGCTATCTGCAGCAATGCGAATTACGCTAGCAGTCGTACGAAATGGCAATTCATCCTGAAAAACTATGTTTGACTAACTCTATCTCAAATAACTATATCCGATCAACTCTAATTGAGTAACTAATATTCAATTAATTCTAATTTGATTAACTATGTTCAGTTAACTCTAATTCGATTAATTCTAACTCTAATCGATTTACTCTAACTGATTAACTCTAGCTGATTAACTCCTTTGATTAACTCTACGTTTATTTAGTTTCAAATATCGATGTTGAAATTGATTCTTACTTCTCTATATAAGTCCTGACTTATATATTCTATTTATCCAATGATAAACATTTTATTTAATTTATAGAATATTATCTATAAATTTATCTTCTCAATCTATCGGTTAGAATAGATTCTATTTAAAATCTTTGCTTTAAATCCATATCATGTTATACCCGTGTGCGAAGCACCGGTCTAAACCTTTCAAATATAAAATTCTCTTTTATACTATTCTATTCACTTTTCAAGTATTTCCTTTTATAATCTATTTATTTACAAAATAATTCCCTTTTTGATAATTCTATTTATTTTATAAAACATTTTCTTTTTTTAAAATATATTGATTTTCTAAGTAATTCCTTTTATAATCTAACTATTCCCTTTTCTATTTATTTTACACATATTTCCTCTTTCTATTCTATTTATTTTTCAAATAAATATCCCTTTTCAATTCTATTTGTAAATAGTTTACAAATATTTCTTTTTTAATTCTATTTGTAAATGTTTTACAAATATTTCCCTTCAATTTTATCTATTTGATTAACAAATAAATATTCCTTTTTAATCTATTTATTTTCTAAATAAATATTTTCTTTTTATAAAATCTTTTGATTTTATAAATATTTCTTTTTCAATATATCATTGAAATTTTCCTTTTTACATTCCAGTATCCCTTATGGTATTCAACGTACCATATAACAATGATCGGTATCATTCCAACATACAAAATCAACAACAGATTTCATATCACATCATATAACACAATATATGAAAAATAGTAAAATAAATGTTGAGGAACCCAGTTGGGTCCCTCTGATCAGTTTCCCTGCATCCATAGATGTTAAACAATAAAATTAACATCAATTTCATTTCACTATGAAGTATTCTGCTAAACAGAATCAGTATTTGATTAACGATTTATATCTATATCCTTATCTATTTTTTCAATCAACTGACTAGCAGTTCAACCAAACAGCCAACACACAGCAAACAACCATTATTTATCAGTTATAAAAATACGTTATAAAAATATAACTGAGAAGAGTTAGTGAGTTTTACTCACATTGGACGGTTATCGTTAAATAATGATAATTGGTCATTGATTTGATTCAGCCGTTTAATTTCACCATAAATCCAAACGAGCTCCAATTCACCTTCGGTCAGTTCCATGGTGTAGCCACCGTTCATACGATACCAACGGATCTTGTTTCCACTGATTCTAATATCGTACGGAAAAGATATGCCATTTACAAGTTTGTATATACATTAAAGTTAAATAAAAACTTAGAATTTTAATTCAATTGGGCTTTCACCTTACCCTTGGCCCATCTAAAACTCCAAATACCCAACCCGCATGAACCCCTTCTTCTCCAAACAGTCGCTCAAAACCCATACCTTTTAACAGCCATTACCAGACCATCGCGCACCTCGTTCTCCCTCTCCCTTCACCGAAACCAAACACTGAGCCTACCGTTCCTCTTCTCTTCGCGACCGCCACCAACCTAACACCCATTTCCTCATCTCGTCGCCCTTCCCATTGTCGCGACAGTCACCATCTCCCTGAACAGTATCGAACTGCTCCATGACCGAAATACACCCATTTTTGGCAAATGAAGCCATTCGATCCTACAAACACAAAACTCAATTCGAATCCTTGATTTAAAGCACACATCTTCTACTAACCTCAACCCTAGTTTCGCTTTTCCTATTCGCGCTCAACGGAAATTGGATCGCACCAAAATCTGAGGTCACTACTGCGAAGCTCTCCCAATCCAGAATCCATCTATACATATATGATGATTTTAGATATTTTATTCTATTTGTTTTGATTTTTCCAAACTCTCGTTTGCTAACAGGAAATGAAGAAAAGTGGTGGCGGAACATTTGACCACAGAAATGAAAGTCTGAGAGTTTGGTTAAGGTGTTAGTGGTATTTATAGGAAAGTATAATAATTTTTTTATTGATTAGTTTATTCAATTTTAAGCAGTCATTGTTTGTATATGTCTTCTAAAAATTTACACGGTCACATACAATATTCAAAAATCATGAAAATTGGCATGCAGCTACAGTTTAACATTGTGGACCCAACAAAACTGGTTTCGTCGAATTCCGACACCATTCGCACACACAGCGTATTTTTAACCGTCAGAATATCGACCGTTTTTCACATTAAAATCGCACACGGCCACATATTGACTTCAAAAATCACGAAACTTGACATCTAACAATAATTTAATATTGCAGATCGAACAAAATTAGTTTCGTCGAATTTCGACTTCGTTTGCAAAACTGGCTATTTTTAAAGCACTAATTAACCCTTTTAAATATATAAATATATTTAAAAACAATTAAATTAAATAAAAATAATTTAATATTATCGTGTATATATTCACACTAGAATATCATACAGCTCCACTGGGATTTATAACTTGATATTTCCAATTTCCCAGTTATATCGATATTCAAATTTATATTGAAATTCCTTTTATAATATAAATATATATTTATAAATTTCAAAGGAATTCCATAGCGACTTTTCTAAAATTTGATTTGGACATATATCAAAATCTACACAATGAAATCCCGATTTTTCTCTTCCATTAGAAAAATATACTTCACCAGCTCCGAATGTTTCTTGTTTCACAGAAATCCGATTTAAAATGGACCCTGTACATTTAGTTGAAGTTCAAATCGCCAAATAGCGAACTACCGCTCCATTTCAAGCTCGATTTTAATTATATTATAATTCTACGTTCAAACTTTGTTTAAATAATATATTCGTTATTCTAATTCAATTCTAAACTGAATTAAATATCACAGATGATCCAATTCACACCATTTTGTGAATTCCACTATTTCTGATTATTTCATGAATTAATATATTATTATATTATTTATTTTAATTAAATATTCAATATTATTTAATTTTGGTCATTTTAAATAACCAAACATTATTTAAATAATTAAATAAATTATTTATATACCGTAAAAATACGGGTCGTTACATTCTTCCCCTCTTAA